>PVIJ01025606.1:0-10413 GCA_004024925.1 Scalopus aquaticus
CAGAAGAGCTCAAAAGGCACTTCTCCAAAGAAGAAAAGCAAATGGCCAACAGATACATGAAAAAATGCTCAACATCACTTATAATCAAGGAAATGCAAATCAAAACCACTATGAGATACCACCTCACACCTGTGAGGATGGCACACATTAAAAATACAGGCAACAACAAATGCTGGAAAGAATGTGGAGAAAAAGGAACACTTCTACACTTCTGGTGGGAATGTGAACTGGTCCAACCACTATGGAAAGCTGTATGGCGATTCCTCAAACTGCTCAACATGGAGCTTCCATACGACCCAGCAATCCCACTTTTGGGAATTTACCCAAAGGACACAAAAACACTAATCCGAAAGGATACATGCACCCTTATGTTCATTGCAGCACTGTTCACAATAGCAAAGGTATGGAAGAAACCCAGATGTCCAAAAATTGATGACTGGATCAAGAAGATGTGGTACATATACCCAATGGAATACTATTCAGCATTCAAAGAAGATAAACACATGCAATTTGCAGCGACATGGATGGAATTAGAGGGGATCATACTCAGTGAAATAAGCCAGAAAGAAAGAGAAAAATATCAAATGGTTTCACTTATAACAGGACTATAAGGAAACCAAATAGGAGAGAGACAATCAGCGGGGGGGTGGGGGGGTTGTGAGGGGAGAATAAGGGCACAAAATGGAATAGAAAAGAATACAAGGGACCATGGAGATGGATCATGGGTGAATTGGTGGTGGGCTACCCAAGGGGTACACAAAATGTAAAAGACATAAATAACAATAAAAATTAAAAAAATATAAAACGTAAATATCAAAAAAAAAATCCTTGCACATTTCTGATTATAAAAATCTTCCATTTTGTGCAACCTCTAGCAGCACCTTTCTACTTGCTAGATGGGATGCTCGCTGATTCATGAATCCTTCAACACAGTCAAATTTATTCAGATGAATTTTATTACCTGTATGAGCTACAACTGAATTAATAATTGTAAGTGAATGAAAGGTTATTTTAAGGGAGGGGAAAATAAGATTGTTTACCTAGTGCCCTGCCCTGATGCTGTTTTGCTGGGCCCGGCCTAAGTGGAAGTTGCTCTGGATCACACAGGCTGAGGTCATCTCTGGTTCAGAACACAGTAGACTGGGCAAGGAACCCTGACCTCTAAGAACCCCTTTAACTATATAATTGAAGAGAATAAACTCTTCACCCCTGCAACCAGTCTGTCTACTCAGGAATTTCAGAAACAAATTAGAATGTTTGAGAAGATAGTAGGCTCCAATAACTGAGAATCACCAATCATCTTTCATTCATTTCTCCAACAAATAACTGAGAAATAAAATAGTGTAAATTGAAGAAATGCTTTAGAAAGAGAATAAAAAAGAAATTTTAAATCAAAAATGAATTAGAGAGTAAGTCCAATTACAAATAAAATTATTGTTAATGACAGTTTCAAATATTTGGGTGAGTTTTCCACTGGCCAGATACCAGGCCATACACTTCATAGGGCACCATCATAGTAGCCCTATCCTCCAGGTACTATCAGAATTCCTGTTTACAGGTAAAGAAACAGGCTAAGAGATTAAGTGATTTGCCCACGACTACACCAATAGCATGAAACTGAGTCAAGTCTAACTCATAATGAGGTACATGCTCCTAATCTGTACCCCCAAACCTCTTCATCAAATTCCATGAAGGATATAATAGGGTGTAAGTGAAACCTCATTTCAGATAGACAAGAAGACATAAGATACTAGCACAGGAGCATCTGAGACTTTGAGGAGTTGAGGATTTTAAGTGGAAATGTTGTATAGAATCTCTGGTCTCTGCTCTTGCATTCATGCAATTTCTACTGTTAACAGAGAGAGGAAAATTTAGGCAGGAAACATGTTAATGGAAAGGAAACTCCTTCTAGAGATCTTTTAGGTCACTGCCTATCAAAGAACAGGAATGAAAAAGGGAGGAACTCTGGTCCCAAATTCCTTGAGTCCCTATTTCCTTGTGAATGAAAGAGGCTAGTATGTAAATAAGAGCTTTGCATAAGCCAGACATTCTTTCAAGTCCAGTTTATCTACAGCATGAGTCACTTCCTTTTTAAAGCAGGAATTAAAAGAGATAGAGGCACATAATCATTACCCAGTAGAAACCTTAATAGACCTTTTCTTCTCATTCAAATACTGAGAAGGTAAATGACTACTCCTTTGACAAAACAGCAACATTATTTTGCATAGACTATACACACAGTTTGTTCTCATTCAGCAGAGAGAAATGAACAAGTGAGATAAACTGGCAGATGAGCTGATAGTAGAGAGGCCACAGGTCTAACCTGGTTAACCTGACACCTACAAAGGAATCGGAATAACAAGAAGCTTTTGAATGATTCAGGTAGGGTTTATCTCCTCCAAAAGGAAGTTTAACCCCATGTCATCCGCTACAGCAAACCTTTGGAGGCAGTCTCAGAGAAGCCTGCAGACAAAAAACAGAAAAGGAAGCAAGTCACAGGCTCATCCACAGATAAGAGCTCTGCACAGGGACTTGACATAATTACTGAACAATGAACAGAGCTGTGTCCTGGGATGGCATGAAAAGTCAACAGGAGAGTGACTGGCCTCTTCCCCATCTGACTATTTCTAGAGGTTTTGTCCAGACCCTGCAATAGATTTATCATTTTTCAGGAGTTAAAGATTCTATTTGAAAAGCAAAGTAAGGAGGAAGAAAACAAGTAAGTCGAAACTGAAGTACATTCCCATTGGGAACTCCAGACACCTGATTCATTTTCCCTAAACACTCTGCTAATAATAATATGTCCAATAAAGCCTCAGACGCATATATTCCCACAAGTGTCCACATTTACTAATGATCGAAGTTAACAAGAGTGACCAGCACCAAAGTTTAAAGACTTGGAATGTCCTGCCTAAGAAAACAAAATTTTACTGAGCACCTACTGTAATGTGCTAAAGTGAGCACTGTGCTGGGGGCCAAGTTTACAACAATAAGCAAAACAGATAATTTCTCTATGTTCAGGGATCTGTCACTGAACTAAAAAGCCTGACAAGCTATCAGTTCTAATGCAGCATGGTAAGTTTTAATTTGGGGGTGGAAATGTGTCATTTTGAAGAGGTGTGGGGTTCAGTGATCAGGGTCCTTGGGTTACCTCTGAGAAAAGTTCAGCCAGGGTTCCCCTTTCAGGGGCACATGATGAGTTTTCCCAGGAGATGAAGACATTTGCATAGACACAGGCAGGGGAAGATTACATTTTTAAAGGACTGGTTTATTAGGAAATGGAAAAAGAATAAGAGGCACCCCCATAGTTGCAGGTGGGCAGGACTGCAGGGGCTGCTGCTGTTGGGGGTGGGGGTAGTGCAGATACAGTATTCTTTGGGGGAGGACGTTATTCCTTTGTAGAATTGTTATCCACTGTTAAATTAATTACTTCTAGGATGACTACCTTGATTTTTAAGGACCAGCGATTCTCTACAATGGCCCTTCATCTCCACATCCCCACCTTGGGTCTGTGCCTTGGTCTACAGTCTAAGCAGTTTTGATGAGTGCTATAGCAGTTGACACCTAAGGATTTTTCATTTCTATAGCTGTATTAATGAACTTAATTGTGTGTACCCACACCTCCAGTTTCTAGTCTAGTGATGCCTTCATCCTAATTTTTCACTCTTAGCCCCCATATGGAAGTGGAACAGGTCTTTATGGGAGTTCAAGTTCAGGAGGCTATCTTCTCAGAGGACATAATGTCCAAACTGAGACCTAAAGGGTGAGTAAAAGTAGAGAGAGAGCTTCAGAGAAGGGAATATGCAGGAGAAAGAGAGAACTTTGACTCGGCATAACAAGAATTTGGAATGCCTCAGATCAGTTTCAAAAACAAAACATTTCACTTAAAAAGAGCTTATTTTTCCCTTTTAGTGTTTTATCAATTAACTTTCCACATGCCATATGAGAAAACTCCAGCCTTTGCTCTCGAAACAGGAATTTTCTCTCACTTTGTTTATCTAGTAATATATGAACTTAAATTAGACAGCACTTGGGTGATTAGATCACAGAGTACTGGGAAAGCTTCTCCATCCTTAAAATTCTCCCTGACTTACTCATTAATGTTTTTGAACCTATTGTTAGAACTACATATGTGATTATCACACACACAAAATTCATTTAAAAGAGCATACCTAGGAAGGACTAAAATACCAGAGGCACAATTATGAAAATAACAACAGTTAACATTTATTAAATGTTTACTCTGTACCAGGCACTTTTTCTAAATTATTTATGCAGTTAAGTCAAGTCACACAATAGCAGGTCTCTATTTTAAAGATGGATTAGTGAGGCAAGAAGAATTGAAACAACTTGCCCAAGGTGAAACGGCCAGCAAGAGTAGAGTGGGGATTTGAATTCAGGCAGTTGGACTACCGAGCCCCTGAGTTCACCTGCAACGCTAGCCAATCAGGGCAAAAAATGGGACCCAACCGCCTCACAGTTTTGCCCCTGGCCAGTTTTATGTGGGTTGGAGCCAAATTGTAAACCTGTCTGCTAGTTACATGGAACAACACAAACTATTCGCTGGAAATTAAAATTTCCAGATTCCTCTCCCAAATGCTTTCAGTTACGTTATTTCCTTGGGGGGAGGAGGTAAGGCGAGTGAAAGTGTAAGAGGGTGGTCCTCAGGAACACACCCTCACCTCAAGCCCGAGAGATCCAAGACACCTAGGACTACGAATCCCAGAATGCCATCGTCACCGAAGGAAGGATGCTGAGGTCTGAGGGTGGAGTTAAGCAATTGTTTTTTGGTATTTAAAAACCAGACATGTGAGCTATAGGGGGGCTATTGCTCGTGGTTATGGCTCACCAGGTTTTTAAGTGTGCCATTAAGATTCCAGCTCAGGGGAACTGGTAGGACACATTCACCAATTCTTTATCTTTTTCCTTTCCCTTTTTGTAAATCTCTTTTTATTAATTTTATTGTGTGTGTCTACAGTTGAGACTTATAAGTCCCTTTTAAGCACAAGGGTGAGAACCCACAGACAGGCACCCCGTTTATATTGGGGCTGCCCTGTAACAAAAGGGGTATACATTCTTTTGTAGAAAAGAGCAGTTCCTGCTAGTTTTGGGACTGTTGCTTCAAGACCACTGTTGATTACATTGGATTTATCAAGTTCCTCACACAACGCTTGATAATGTTGCTTTTCTGAGGAAAATTCAAAACTTTCTCAAGTCATTTCTAAGTCTTTACTTGGAGGAATTAAGCTGGCTGATTATATTTTGAGAAAGTCATTTTTTAATAATTTGTGTATTTCCTGAAAGAATGACTTGAAGGAAAATTCAACTTTTTTTTCCTTTAGTAAAAAGTGTTCTAAACTGAAGAATTAATTGCCTCCCCACAGGAAAATGGGGCCAATTGACTGTTTTTAAGGTGCCAGGTATAGGACACATGCTACTACCTGGACAAAATGATGAAGAAGGAACACTATGATCTACTTTATCATTATATTTCTATTGAAAACTCAGCATTATTTTATCAGTTAGAAAAAAATAATCTGGGAGAATGTTTGAGAATATTTATCAGTTTGCTTTTGGCTTGTCAAAAGGACACCTGGCCAACTTTCAAATCATCATTTATATCTTTCCCAAGTAGTTCAAAGCCAAGTAAGAATACTCAACAAGATCTATGTAAATATTGCATGTTTAAGAAAATCTAGTCACTCAGTTCACATCAAATAACCCCTGCAAAAGTAATAGAACCCTCAGGAGAAAGAAAAATGAATGTGTATTCTCTTTATGATTGAATGACTTCTTCCAGAAAAAAAATTTTTATTTAAAAATAAAAAACACCCGTTACCATCAATCAGACTCTCTTCTCCCCTTGCTCCTACCTCAGCTCTGTGGACATCAGTCCACCGGTTTATTTCTGTTTTGTTTTATCCATTCATCTACTTTGTTTCTTTTCATTGCACAAATAAGTGAAATTATCCAGTATTTGTCTTTCGTCTTCTGATTTATCTCTACTTTGTATAATCTTCTCAAATGCCTTTCATTTTGCTGCAAATGGCAAACTTTCACCTTTTTTATAGCTGAATAGTAGTCCATTGTGTATATATAACACATCTTCTTTATCCAATCATCTATTTTTAAAAGATTTATTTTATTTATTTATGCATACAAGAACTGAGGTATAGGCCAGAGGTACAGGGGGTGAGAAGATTCACCAGAGACTGAGTAGGGAGCAGAATAGGTGGATCTACTGAAATACATTGCTGAGGGGAGCAGTGCTTGAGACAGGAGAGGTCTCCTGTGCCATGTGGGTTAGCTCACTGGTCGGGGATTGAACTCATGCCACAGTGGCTGGGAGACCCTTTATCCAATCATCTACTAATGGGCATTTAGATTATTTCCATATTTTAGCTATCATAAATGATCCTGCAATGATCATTGTTGTACAAAAAAGTTTAAGTTAATGATTTTATATCTTTAAAGTACATACCCAAATTTGGGATTACTGGATTACATGGTAGTTTCAGTTTTAGTTTTTTGAAATTTGACACTGATTTTGCAAAATAGCTGAATCAAT
The DNA here is from genome assembly GCA_004024925.1 of Scalopus aquaticus. Taxonomy (NCBI): domain Eukaryota; kingdom Metazoa; phylum Chordata; class Mammalia; order Eulipotyphla; family Talpidae; genus Scalopus; species Scalopus aquaticus. The sequence continues at coordinate 6,569 of PVIJ01025606.1, forward strand.
TTACATGCCACCAACAGTGCATAAGCTTTCCTATTTTTCTACAACCTTGTCAGCATTTACCAGTCTTTTTGATACAAGTCATTCTCACAGATCCACATTTTTGCTCTTTCCCCCAATCTCAATGGTGTATATTTTGGTATCTTGCTGCTTCTATGTGTAATTTATTTTAGTTTTATAAATTTAGTTTTATAAATTTTTATATAATTTGATATATCTTCATGAAATACCATTTATTTTGATATTTCTTCCAAGGTGGATTTGGTGGCAAATGAATTCCTTTAATTTTTTTCTATAGAGTTTTTTATTGTTCCATCAATTCTGAGTGATAGTCTAACAGCATAGAGTGTTCCTTGTTGAAAAGTCTCTTCTTTCAGCACTTTAATACATTGTGCTATTCCCTTTTGTCCTGCAAGTTTTTCACTGAGAAATTCACATATTATCATAATGGGGTTCACTTGTATATGATTTGTTCTTCTCTAGATACATTCAGTATTCTCTTTTCATTTTTAGCACTTTAATTATACTATGTCTTGGTGCATGTCTGTTTGGGTTTATTCTGTTTGGATGCATTTTGTTTGTTTGTTTGGGTGCATTTTTAAAGAGCTGATTTTCTTTTAAACCAATTCATTCTTTTAACCAAACCACTTCTATGGGTAGATATCTTTTAACATAAAAGTCAATAAAAATGTATAAGACCTGTTCATTGACTTATCAGTGTTGAACTTCATTAAACACATTTTCCATTTAGATCAAATTCCCAGATTGCTATAAAGAAATTTCACTCATTCAAACTTTCTTTAAGAACAAGGACAGACTTTGCATACTGATTTACATCAGGAAATAGTTTTGTTGGTGTTTTTGAAAACTCTAAGTGACATTACACGAGTCCGTGAAAATAAATGTTAGTATAATCATGACTCCACTTACTATTATCCAAAGAACAGAAGATATGTTACTGTGTTGTCTTACTCAGCGAACAATAAACAAATTCCATTGTCAAAGATTATTTTTAAATAGTTTAAAACATGACTAATACAAGTATAGAAGGAATACACATTAACTCATAGTCAATTCATTGATCACAGTGTTAGAAGAATGGTAAAATTGGCTCCAGAGGCACATGGGAACCTGAGCATTTATAAATATTTATAAAATAGAATGTTTGAATATTTCTAGATTACAAACATTTTATAAAGAGAATTATGAATAAGATTGTGAGGTTATATACAAAACTGGTTAATGTCCTGCAGAACACTGAAACCATAGTCTTTGGTATTATCTTTTCTATCAGACATAATCTACAAATCAATTGCAATCTATTGTAATCAATTGTAATCTAGGCTTTGTCAGTAGTTGTGTGTCAAACAAAAAGTATTTTCCTTGGGGAATGATATAATGCTTTTTTTTTTTCAATATTTGCTCAATGTGACATTAATAGGACATGCTTTCATTTTTTTCTCCTGATTTTCAAGTTTGGGATTATTTTGGTGACAACTCTGAATTTGTGCGTTAAAAAAATAAAAAATAGATTCTAGTACTAAACATGAGAAGAAATATTATTGAGAAATAATACTCAAATCTGAAAATATGATAGTTCTAGACATGAACTTTCACTTCATTTCTTCCACCCAACTTGAAACAATTTATCTCACAAGGCACTGGGTTTGCCTCCCTTTTATTTCTCTCTATTCTAGGAGAGACCTGAAAGTTTACTGGCAAAGCTACCTGGTTCTCCCCTTTGCACACTGCCATAAATTATACAAATTGTTTTCTTAATTTTAGAAAAAAAAGTCTGTCATATTAACACATGACACTTACTTTCCTTTCCATGTACTAATGGCCAGTCCACTACCTTTCTTAGTAATCAATCTCATTTTCTTGGAAACTCAATACTATGTGTCAAACAAAATGATCACTTTACCTTTAATTTTCTCCTTGGTTTTATCCTGTATTATAATTTGAGGCCCTTTAATATTTTCCTGAATCTAATAGATTAAAACGTTCTTCTAAAACTCCATCATATATTGAACCTGGACCAAGTACTGCCTCAAATACTGCAAGAAAATCATATTTCCTTTCTCTATTTTCATCCTCTCAGAATAAAAGATTAGACTTTGGTTGTAAACAGGTTAAAAGTGATATGGAAAATGCAAAGACTGAGAAGAGAATTTAAATGAAAATAAGGAGATGCAAAGGAAAATGGTAATACTTGCTCTGTGCTGGAGATTTATCTTTTGTTGATTGCTTTGGAATTTTGTAATAATGTTCCTGCTCTGCTACAGAAATTGAGGGAGTCAAGCACAGAAGCACTGACCTCTGCCTGTAGCACACTCTCTGGACTTCTTCACCAATGAGTCCCTTAAAGACCAATCTGAAAGCAAAGGCCTAGAATGTAAATGTCTCATTAGCCTGGACCTGGGCTGGCTGCCCAGCTCTGATTAGGTTCCCATCACTTCTTTCAGGCTTGGGGCCAGGACTTACTTTTATGCTAGATCTTGAAGAAATTTATTCGGTTCCCACAAGCCCCATGGTACTGTGAAAACTTTAGATTAATCAGCAGCATTCTCCAAGAGGGGTGTGAGCAGAAGAGTAGCCAGAAAGAGTGGAACTAAAGGCTACAAAGACACTTAATGAGGTAGACAGCCATGCTCCTTTCTGTCAGAAAATTCAAGTTTGATCTGCTAGTCAATCTCCAGAGCTAAATTCCCACACCAGCTTGAAATAATTAGCTACCCCAGCCTCCAGGGGAAAAACTCTAGCATAGGGAGTCGTGGAAGGAACAGCTGGCCAAGGACAGCAAATCTCCATTTGCTGATCACAGACCACATTCCTGCCCCTGCACCTGGTGCTTTAGCTAATTTATTCTTTAAAACAGCTACATAAAGAAGCAAGAACCCTGTAGTCTTGTGTCATTAACCCCCACCCTCACCTTTAATTAAATTGACAAACCACGGGCACATAAAAATCTTGGGAAGCCAGGAACAATATCAGAATTAATTATTTAACCTGAAAAAAAAAAACAGATTTAATTCATCCTTTGCAGTAGACTTCCATCACAGGGTCACTAGTAAGGACAGAACTTCGCCCCAAAGTGAACTGCACACATGAAGAGCTATTCAGCATGCTTGAAGGATGAATAGTGATTCCCATCTCCCTTTGAGCGCCTATGGGCCTGAATATAAATACAGCTATGGCTCAAGGTGAGATGGCTTTTAACTCTCCAGCCTCTCACCAGACTTGGTTTGAACGCCAAGGACCAAACTTGGTCATATCCAGGATGTCACCACCCCACAGACAAAGGTGACCAAATCGGCTAGGGTGCAGCAGCCAGCCCTCTTGCACCAGCAGACAGCACCATTTGTACTAAAGATAACACAACAGGGAGCTCAAAGCTATAGGCTATTTTGAAGAAGAAAATAATTGTGTTTATCAACACAACCTAACAAACCTCAAACCTGTGAACCTAACAAGTTAAAGACAGTGGAAGAATTTGATGGGAACAGTGAATTAAAAGCTTTCTTTACTGCTCTCCATTCTCAACAGGAGCTTCAATAACCATTTGTCCAACAGATATTTTTTTTTCTGGGGTTTTTGTTCTAATTATATTTCATACTGTACTTTTTTTTTTCCTGATTATTTCTTTTTTTATTTTTTATTGTTATTTATGTCTTTTACATTTTGTATTCCCCTTGGGCATCCCACCACCAATTCACCCGTGATCCATCTCCATGGTCCCTTGTATTCTCCTCTCTTCCATTTTGTGCCCTTATCCTCCCCTCCCCGCCCCCCCCCCCCACCGCTGAGTGTCTCTCTCCCACCCGGCCTCCCTATAGTCCTGTTATAAG
>PVIJ01025607.1:0-10413 GCA_004024925.1 Scalopus aquaticus
CGAACTCGCGTCGCGCTGCCGACAGCTCCACAGCGCAGCGCTTAACCGCTGCGCCACCGGGGAGGCCCCTGGTTGGAAGTTTTTATCTTTAAGAATTTTTATCACATGTTTCCATTCTCTCCTTGCATGCATTGTTTATTCTTAGAAGTTGCATTATAGCCTGAACTTGGTTCCTTTATATGTTATTTGCGTCCTCTCCCTTACCAACTTCAATATTATTTATTTATATTGAACTCTTGGAAGTTTCCCTGCTATTATTTCTTGGTGTTGATCTTATTCTACTTAGGTACCCTGATGTTTTTTATCTTCATGGATTTGTATATTTATTTTCTTTTCCAGGATTGGGAATTTTTCTTCTATTATTTATTTTAATATATGCCCATTTTTTATTGGTTTATTTGTTTTGTTTGCGTTGTGTGATTTATTTACATATCTTTGATATCAGTCACTCTTCAGATATATGGTGTGTGAATATTTATTTCCATTCAATTGGTTGTCATTTCCCACCCACAAGATATGGTTTCTTTTGTTGTCCAGGATTTTTTTTTTGTTTGAAGTAGTAACAATTGTTTATGTTCTTTTGTTTTCCCTGTTGTAGACAAATCCTCAAAGAAACCTTTGAAATATATGACCTGAAGGTTTTGCCTATAGATTTTATAGTTTTAGGTTTTAAATCCAGGTATTTTATCAATTTGATTTGATTTGTGTATGGTTTGAGATATTGTTCTAGCTTCATTTTTCACATGTGACTATCCAGTTTTTCCAGCACCATGTATTGAAGAGTTTGTTGCTTCAATGTATGTTCTTGGCTCTTTTGTTGTATATAAACTGTCCTTATAAGTACGAGTAGTCTTAATTCTATTCCATTAGTCTGTGTGTCTTTTTGTTCCAGTAACAACTATTACTGGAATTATTGCTGTTTAAATTAAAATAGTTTCTGTTTTAATTATTATAGATACAGTGTAGCTTGAAGTCTAGAATTATAATGCCATCAATTTATCTCTTTTTTGATTGATTTCACTGTCTTAGGTCTTTCTTGGTTCTGTATGAACTTCAGTATCTTGTCTTATATTTCTATAAATAATATAATTAATTGAGATGTTGATAGGGATTGCTCTGAATCTGTATAATGCTTTATGTAATGTGGTCATTTTGACTATGTTGATTCTTCCAATCCATGGCCAGGGACTATCTTTCCATTTTGTTTTGTCTTCTATTTCTTTTTAACAATGTTTTAAATTTTTCATTGTACAGATCCCTCACCCCCTTTGAGAAGTTTACTTCTAGGTACTTTTTTATGTGATTGTAAAAGTGACAATTTTCTTTATTTTTATCCTTTCTCAATTTTTGTAAATAAGAAGGAAACTGACTTTTGTGTATTGATTTTTAGGACACAACTTTACTGAATTTTATTTATTTTATAAATGTACTTGATTTATAATGCAACATTACTGAAATGACTGTCCAGTAGTTCCAACATTATTTAAAGAAAAGACTCTCCTTTCTCCATTGTATGCTTTTGGCTCTTTGATCATAAATTAACTGTCAGTAGATTTGTGGGATTATATTTGGGCTTTCAATTGATTTATATTTTTCTTACTGAGATAACATTTATTTATATTACAGCATAAGATTTGGGAGTATAAATTCACACCTTTTCAGATGTATGTTACCACAGCATACACACATCAAAGCCAATAATCGTCCACAATAGTATATTGGGTTCCCTCCCCAATTAGGTAACGACTCCCCCCACTATCTTTGTATTTTTTTTAACAATATATTTATTTATGAATACAAGCTAGGGTGCAGGCAGATCGACCGAAATACACTGCTGAGGGGAGCAGCGGGCGAGGCAGGAGAGGGCTGATGCACCATGTGGGAATCTCCCCGGCTGGAGATTGAACTCATGCTGCAGCTGCAGCTGCAACTGCTGACAGCTCCACAGTGCTGCGCTTAACCCATTGTGCCACCAGGGAGGTCCACCTTTGTATTTTTAACTAATTTATTAGATATAGAAAATTTTATTGCATAAATGCTATACCAATTACTACCTTTACCCCAGTGCATGAAACCTTCTATTCTCCCACATATTCAACAGGAATTGGCATTTCTAGACTTTTAAGGTATTGTCAGTGTGATAGATGTGAAGTAATAATTAATTAATTATTTCATTTAATGAATTCCAATTTACAGGTGCAAATAGCTTTGTATACACTTACTATAATCTGATCTTTCTTTTTCGATTGTTCTCTTCCTTTCTTCATTTTATCTAAAGGATTGGCTTTTTTCTTTTTCTTTTTTTTCTGTGAATTATTTTATTTTGGAATTTGAAGAAATAAAACTGAAAAGAACGTAACTTTTCATTTTGAAATGAGATCTGCATTCATCATTTATTTACAGATACATATTTATGGGAAAGTAACCTATCTTCTTTTTCTTCCTTAAGTTTTTTTTTTTTAATGATAAATACCATAATTTTACCCGTTTTTTCACAATATAGGATTTCTTTCCTCAGGTGTGGTAAAAATAGTTTTCATACCACCAAAGCACCCATATTCATCTAATCCATTGACTTGTATTTCTGTTTTTGTTTTGGATTAGTCTATCTGTTACGTAGTTTGAATTCTGAGAATATAATGCCACCACTCTTCTTTTTTTGTTAGGATCTGTGGAGTCTTTTGTGTTTCCATAAAGATTTCAGTCATATATGCTGAATGTCATCAGAGTCTTAATAGGCATTGTATCAAATCTCTATATTGTTTTGGGTAGGATGGCCATTTTAACATTGTTATTTTTTCCAATCCATTACCAGTGCATACTTTGTGTTTTCTATTTCTTTTCACTATCTCTTATAATGTTCACTGCACTGTCTTTCATTTCCTTTGTTAAGCTTACTACTAGGTACTTGATGATACCTATAGTGGATAGTATTGTTTTCTGGATTTATTTTTCTTCTATCATATTTTATGTGGCCTCTCTACCACTTGGGCCCTCTGGACCTATGTGCATATGTCCTCTCTATGCATCCATGTGTGTGAAGGAATTGGATAAGGCACTCCTGCATGACTGCCTTAAGACAATGGCACTCATCATGAGGCAGCCAGGGGCACCTAGGTAGCCATTGACTGATTGTGTGGCCATGGTCTGAGGTGGACTGGGAGTAGCTTGAAATTACATCAAGTTCCTGCACAGGAAGTACTCCATGTACATGTGACCAACATGTCCCCACTAGTTACCCATGAAGTTTACCTTGGTCTCCCCTACCCCCTGCTCCTCCTGCCATTGTCACATAATCAATCATGCCCGTTTATCACTGCCTAGAAATAACAAGAGGGCTGCTCACTGAGCACTAGAGTCTTACCTTGAAAACCTGCTCCATGACTAGTGCCTTAACTTGTCCCTGGGGACATGCTGGTGCAATCCTGACTCAACAATTGTAAAACAGGCAATGATAGACATTAATATTTAATTTTCTCCGGTTATTTCCTTTGCTACCAGATTTAATCCTATACAGTAGCTATAACTTTTAATGTAGACAATCTCCCTAAGTTTGGCCAACCAAATTTATCTGTGTGTACTGTGGTATGTTGATACTAAATGGGATAAAAGAGCTATTTCTATATTAGGACACCTAAATTTGAGTTGTATTTTTGTTTGAGTCAGTTGAAGAAGATTGATTATTAAAGACTAACCAGAAATAGTCATTCAGGCAAAGGGAGAGAGTGGGATAATTGAGCTATCAGTATTCAATCAACAAGGCAGGGAAGATGGCACTTTTGGTGCTTTATGGGAAGTACAAATATTAATAAATTAAAGCATATGTCAATGAGATGCACTCCCTTGTGCTAGTCTGGTGCATGCCCAGTAACATTTTAGCCTTAGAAAGTGTTATAAATCCAGGATCTTTTGGAATATGTTTTAGAGATTGATGTATTCCAGTGTGGCTCTAATCTACAGACCATGCCAAATTTTCCTTAAGGAAATGTACAAAAACGTGGGAGAACAATATGAAGCCTTTCCCTTATTATCTGTTATCACTCACACCCCAACTATACATCTTTGTTGCATTTATTTTTTTTTTCTATAATGCAGGAAATACAACTATCTACCCAAACCATTGATGCTCCCAGGAAGCAGCAGTAGAGGAAAGTTTATCTTAACACAGATATTCATAGTAAAATCTATTAACAACAACAACAAAAAAATTTTGAGGTAATTACCAGTATTTAGCTTTAAAATTTCTGATTTTTTTCGTTGTTGTTCTAAAAAGAACCTGTCAAAAGGTTGAAACTTAAGGCTAAGGGAAAAGAAAAGGTGTGAAGGTTAGTCATTTTGAATCTGGTATAACAAGTAGTTAGTAAATCTATTTTTGAGGACAGATAATGAAGTTTATAATTCACTTAATCAAAATTTATCTTCAAATTTCCTAGTACCATCTAGCATTTAGCCAGATACCAGGTGTCCAATATTTAGTGAAGGATAAAACTGATAAAATAGAAACAAATAACTAATAAACAAAATTTATTTTATCTTTTGTAATAAAGGCTATGGTATTCAGTCAGGAAAAGGTATATAATAAAATGTATTATGGGTGAATGAAGAAGGAATTAGCTAAGTTATACTTGTTGTACTCAGCCCAAAATTACAACTCAGAACCTGTTAGCAATATGAAAGTGATAAATATACAAAACCACTTACCTCCTGACTTATAATTTAGGGAGTAAAGCATATTCAAAGAAATGCAGATTAATAATCTCCTAACCTCAATTGAACAAATATTTTTATATTTATTAAACAAAATTACATCAAGAACTGGACAGAGCTTGCTATTTAGTGGAGCATTGCCATGTTAAAATTTAGAGAGTATAGTGACTATTATTGTGATAATATTGCAGCAAGAGGAAGTTGGGGAGCACAGGTTCTCCATGGAGCTGTGCAGACAGGTCAAAATGATGAGTTCTGGAGTCCTCAGTACTTTTTTAGGCTTTTTAACCATCTTCTCTAACAAGACAACTATATACAAGGCAAGCAATGTGGCCAGGGTGCCAGAAGCCTAGCAGGACTCCTATCCCCCCCGCAAATCTTCAGCTTTTCTGGGCTCTCTGCTGCTGCCGCTCCTGCCACATTCTCCCTCTGCTGCTGCACTCTTCTCTTCCTCGTGCTCTCGCTTCTGTACAGTGTATGTGCACACCACGCTACCTCATGCTACATCGCATCATGCCACATCACACCATGCCACATCATGTCACACTATACTACATCACATCACACTATGTCACAGTATGCCCTTCTTTGGGTGCCCATCATAGGGGAGGGCAGAAAAGCCCTGACAATTCTTCCACCTACCCTACAGATAGGTTGTGCAATGTCTACATGAGTTTAGAAAATAAATATGCTGTCTGTATCTCCTAAAAAGGATAAAGAAAATATATTAAGCTTCCCATAACAAAAATATTTTACACAATATTAAACATGATATCAAAAGAGAGCTATTATTAACTTACTTGAAAAGAATATCTGATACATCCACTAGTTTGACAATGTAATCAATATTCAGGTTCATCCCATCTGTCTACTCAACAATGCGTCCTTTATGATTAAAAGGTGCACCACACTTAAAACCCCTCATTTATGAGAGGGATCAGAGTTTCCAGCATGGCATTGTGCTAGTCATGTTAGTTTTTTGTGTGCTGGAAAGTAGTCTATTCCTTGGGCCTTCCACTGCCTGAATTCCATAGAAAATTCAGGATCCATTAGTCAGGAATAAGGAAATGGCTGTTGTGAAGTTTCTGTCAGGGCAATGGGAAATATTCACAGAAAAGAGAACATTTTACCTTGGATTTGATACATGTAGGACCTACTAATCAATTAGACAAAATATATACGGACTACAAGCCACAATTCATTTGTGGACTACAATCCACAATTCACTTAAATTTTATTTAAGACAGAAAAATGAAATAAAATTTTAGGAGTAATATAATATTATTATATTCATCTTTATGCCAATGTGATTGTGAACAAAATATATATATTTTAGTGGGAGGTGCCGTGAAAATCACATAACAGCCCAGACTGCAAGAGTATAACATGCAGATTCACGAGGAGATTAAGTGTAATCAAGGTGAAATGAATAGCACATTAATTCCTGATAGGAAAAGTAAATCTTCCCATTTCAGAGGAATGAATATCCATACTCTTAAGTTCCCAAGAGGTACTAGACTCATTTTGTGCATGAACAGACATCTGCAGCAAGTATACACAGATTAATTTATTCAAAGTCAATTTCCTATTAGATTGGAGATAATAAACAGATTTTTCCAGGGCTACCAATGAAATAATACAGCAACACAGTTTATCAGTTTTTTACTTCCTATTTTACAAGAGGATAGATCAATATTACTGAAAGAAAGTTGTTCTCTTTTTAAGACTGACTTTGTGTCCATTAAACACTGATCCATACACACACACATGCATATATGCACAGTACATACACAAACATATATTTTTTGTTTTTTGACTTATTTTTCAAGTGGTTGATTTGATAAGTGGTTATCTCTATCTTTTTATGGCAAGGTTCTTTATTTGCCAGCTGGTTAGTCTGGTTAGGAAAGAAAGAGGTAAAGGTCAATTTGCTTTTCCCCAGAAATAAATCCATCATATTACTGATGTTCCACTACAGTTGCTTATGGGACTGAGAAAATACCCTCCTTTAGGGCATTTTCTGCTCAACAGATTTTGCTCCTAGATTAATTGAACATCACAATGGCAATCAAGGTTGTTATCAGAAATGAACTGACATTTAAAAAAAAAATACAAATTTTGCCCAGTTACTTCCAAAAATCAGAGTAACTTTATGAAGCTCCTTATTACCTGCATACATCGAGGTTGCCTGACATATGTAGGTGAAACAGTCTTATGTTAGAGAATAAAACTGCAATTTGAGTGATCAAAAACATCAGACCTTCTTTGGCAGAAATAAATGTGGTTCAAATATCAGTAAATATGTGATGTTATAATGAAAATCTTTTTATAATACTCCTCCACTCTCAGTTGTGAATTTTCATTGGAATTATTTCCAAAGAAAAGCTGCAGAGAACATCAATTAATCTACTGAGTGAATTTTTGAATCCATTCTCAAGGCTGAGACCCCCTCCCAGTGCTTAGTAATTACCCCAATATTTTCTGCATGCTAGTTTAAACGGCTTCCTCTTGAGCTTCCTGTGAAGAAGAACTTTCTCTTTGCTGCTCTGAAAAGCAGTGTGCCTTATCACTCTGCTTCATTCCATCTGCAACTTGTGGGGGGTCCCGCTAATCATTGTCATTGGAACATTGGATGAGCAGTCTGGAGACATAGATAGATGTGACCCCAAAGGAGATGGGGGACTTTCCAACAGGGTACTCATCTCTGCAAATGCATTACAACCTCCCAGATTCAAAGCAAAAGATGAACTCTTTTAAAGCAAAGGCCTACAACTTAATTATACAAATGCAGTGATCAAAGTTATCACTCTATTCAAAGAACAGGATCTTATAGTGCTTTGTTACCTTTGACAGAAAATATTTGGTCCTTGTGAAGAGCAAAGTAACAGAAAAATATAGAGTGAGTAAATAAAGAAAGAAGAAAGGAAAAATGGTTTAAATAAAGTTGTTATAGAGAAATTCAATTTTAAAAATAGTTGATGCAAAGTAAAGGTTAAAGTTGTGAACTGTTAGATTGTGAAAGAACTTCAATTTATATTCAAGTATCACATTATTTTTCTTAAATCTTTAAGAAGCAAGTTTTAAGAGATAAATACAACCCATAAGTTAATCACACATGATTTATCTATAAATAGAGAAAATAAAGCACAATAACTTCATCCACATAAGAGCAATTTTATTTTTACTTTTACTGAATAAAATATCATTTTCCAACTTTTGGAGAGAGTGACATGTGTGAATATTATTTTCTAAATAATTTAGTTCTGAGACTCCTTGAAGATATCAGGACGTTATCTTTTTTTTTTTTTTTGAGCCCCCCCCCCTCAGGACGTTATCTTGAGGACAAATTATACTGATTTACTTGGTGTGTAATAAGTAAATGTACATAAATTTATTCAAGAAACTAAAGAAACATAATTTAAATAATGAGCAAAGAGATGTTTTTGACAGACAAGAACTTGCACTAAAGAAAATTAAGTGGAAGTTTAAGAGAAATTAAGTCATTCCTTACAATCTTAGAATATACAAATCTCAGTTCAATTAATTTGTTTTTCAGCTCTTGGACTCCGAATTTTTAAAGTTTGAGGTAGCTTCTCATTTATAATGCCAGTGATTTTTAGAGTACTAACTTGACTATGATAACTAACTAGAGTTTCTATAGCACTTACTAGAGTATGGATAACACTATTGTTCTACTTATTATCATTAAAATAAAGTAAAATGTTTAGAAAATATATTTATAATATTTAGAAAAAGGCTTATAAAAATAAATATATTTTAACATAATAACTATGCCTCATTGTTTAAAATTCTACCCATAAGATGATCACTCAAAGCCTAATGGATAGTTACATTTCATTATGTATCAAGGAAGAGTCAGACCTTATAATAAGGCCAACAACAGAATTTGTTTAAGACTCAAAGATCTACATTAATCTCGAATGTGTCTCTTGTCCTCTGCTGAGATTTAGCTCTAATCAACTAATTGCTTCTACCCCATCAGTTATATTTCGCATCCTATCAGGTTACTCCCGATTGCTAAAAACCAATGGTCAATTATCATTTCTCATCTTGGTTGATCTATCAAATTGACGCAGTTTCTAAGACCTGTATCCGTGAATATTTGCTTCCTGGGTTCCAGAACACATTTCTATTCTGATTTTTATTTTGTCTCACTGACCAATTCTGTCTTATTCTGATTTTTGTTGATTTATCTGCATTTCCCTGATTTATTTTTTTAATAAATATTTTATTTATTTACTTTTGTTATTCATATCTTTTACATTATTGTGTGTTCCCCATAGGTTACCCATCACCTGTTCACCCATGAAGCCATCACCATAGTCCCTTGTGCTCCCCTCTTCCCCCCTCTTGAGTCCTTACCTTCCCCTCCTCCCCTGCTGAATGTCTCATTCTTATTTGGTTCCCTTATATTCCTGTTATAAGTGAAACCATTTGATATTTTTCTATTTCCTTCTGGCTTATTTCACTGATCAAGAGCCCTTCTAGTTCCATCCATGTTGCTAAGAATTGCATTTGTTTGTCTTTTTTGAATGCTGAATAGTATTCCATTGTGTATATGTACTGAATTGTCTTACAGCACAGTCCTAAGATCTTTTTTTCTCTATCAACTTTGTCCCTCGGAGATTATCCAAACTCATTGTTTTGAACAGCATCTATATACTGATAAATCAGAAATTGAAAATTTTATTCTGCATGTCTTCCTTGCACTCCAGACTCATATCCAAAATTTTACCAAATTTGGATATTTTAGGTCTAAGTCTCTTTTATTTCTACTTTTGTTTTTTTAAATTAAGGTAACTTTGATTACAACATTAAATACGATATAGAGTCGCACCTATCCAGATACATTCCACAGTACTATACCCACTGCCAAGGCACCCATTTTCCTCCACATATTCCACTGTGCTCCCTCCAACTTTGTTCTTTCTTCTTTCCCTCTCCCTCTGTAACCTTGATCTATTGTAGATTTACAGATTCTGTTACTGGTTTGGTACTGCCTGATCCTTTATTGTGTTTCTCTCTATTCCACATAGAAATGAAACCATCTAACCACTTAAATGAATGTGATAGATATCCCAAACTTAACACACACCAAGAAAAACTGATTCCCTACAGATATGCTAGTTTTGAGGTTCCCTCAGCTCAATAAATGAATATCAACTATTGAAGAAAAAAAAAGTAAAAAAAAAATTAATTCATCTGACCCCTCTGTTTCTTTAACTCTCCACCTGATAGATCAACAATGCATTAGCACAACTGCCTAAATAATCCTTTTAAAATTCAAGACAGAAATAGTATTCCATTGTGTATATGTACCACATCTTCTTGATCCAATCATCTATTTTTGGACATCTGGGTTGCTTCCATACCTTTGCTATTGTGAACAGTGCCACAATGAACATACAGGTGCATGTATCCTTTCAGATTAGTTTTTTGTGTCCTTTGGGTAAATTCCCAAAAGTGGGATTGCTGGGTCGTATGGAAGCTCCATTTTCATACACAATGGAATACTATTCAGCATTCAAAGAAGAAAAACACATGCAATTTGCAGCGACATGGATGGAATTAGAGGGGATCATACTCAGTGAAATAAGCCAGAAAGAAAGAGAAAAATATTGAATGGTTTCACTTAGAACAGGACTATAAGGAAACCAAATAGGAGAGAGACAAAGAGCAGGGAGG
>PVIJ01025608.1:0-10410 GCA_004024925.1 Scalopus aquaticus
CACACACACACACACACACACACACACACACACACACACACACACACACACACACACCCCTCCCAAAATCTTACTCCTAGGTTCCTATTTGAGTTGCATCACTGAAGTTCCTTCTGCTTCTATCCAGTTCCATCAGCCTGGGCCACTGTCTTACCCCAGCACCCTCAAAGAGGCACATAGCCAGGTACCCTGGAGATTATGACGCACTAGCAAACATTATATATGGGGCGACTGAGGCCCAGGGTTATGGAAGGATCCCGGCTTCTTTCACATAATATTTCTCCCCAAAGTGGGTTCTGTGTTTAGAGAGCAGGCAGGGTGCCTTCCAACCTCATTCAATATCTTGAGGTTTTCACCAAAAAGGTGCTTCTTGCCTATGCTAAATCAGCTGTGGTTTCACAGAGTAACGGGACCCAGGTTTGTGGCCAGTTCCCCCTTCAACCAACACTCAGGGCTTCCTCAGAGCCTGGGGCCCAAAGGTCTTCCTGGTGGGACCCTGCTGCAGATACCTTCTGTCCTATTTTTCATGCATGAGGTAGCTGGGGCCAGGCATACTTTTTATTGTCAATGAACATAGGATCTGCATTAGTCAGAGTTCTCCAGAAACAGAACCAAAAGCATATGTGTATATGTGTACACACACATATATGGGTATGTGTGTTTATGGATATGTGTATATTTATCTATCAATCATCTATTGATCAATTGATCAAGCAATTGATCTATCAAGAGATTTTAAGGAATTGGCTCATGAAGTTATGGAGGCTGATAGATCCAAAATCTGTTGCGCTGGTCAGCAGACTAGAGACCTGACGACTAGCCATTGTTGAAGTTTAAATCCAAAAGTCGTCCTCTGGCAGAATTCGCTCTTACTGGGGAAGAGGGAATTCGCACCTTCAACTAATAGATGAGACCCACCTGCATTATGTAGGGCAATCTGCTTTAGTCAAAGTCCACCCATTTAAATGTTAAATCTCATCCAAACGCCCACCCTCACAGAAACATCCAGAATAATATCTGACCAAGAATCTGACCACGGCGCAGACAAGTTGACACAGAAAATTAATCATCTCAGGATCCTTGACGGTCCACCCTTTAGGTCAGGTTTTTTTTTTTTCTGCCAGGTGAGATTTTAGCCCACAATCATCATATGAAACAGCTGCCTTCTGAGTGCTGTGATTCACTCCTCCCGCCATCTTTGTCGTCGTCATTGTCATCTTCATCCCCACTTTACTGAGCTAGTGCCCAAAGTTCAGAGCGGCTCAGTGACTCATCCATGATCATAAAATCAGCAAAGAGAAGAAACTGAATCCACACACCTTCCATGACGCCACGCTGTCTCTCTCCCAGCCAACACCAGCAGCATTCTCTGCGAGGATGGTGCTCCTCTGGGCGCTGATGGGTGTAAACTCCTCCCACTCCTATAGTCATCCTGCGACATCAGCACCCTAGCCCCGCCCCACCCCCTGCAACAGGGGAGAAAAATAAGGCGCAGAAATACCAGCACCACAACCTTGCTCTGCCTCTTGTGAGTGCCCCTCTAACCCCTCCGCTCTACACATTCATTTTTAAAGAAACTTTGTAGAAAAGAAAAAACTAGAAGTTATTAGGATCCTGCTTTTTGCATCCCTCTTAACTCTAACATGGGTACTTCTTACAGCAACTGCAGCTGCTCCTTAAGGCAATGCACTTTCACCTGCCAGTCTGCCCATATCCGGAGACCAGGGCGCACCACCTCTGTGGAAGGGTGTCTCCCATTCTGCTTATTTCCCCCAGATGTTTGCCAGCCCCTCCCCCCCAAGATTGTTGGGGGTTACTAAGGCTGTGCATTTTCAAGAGCAATGCAGGGTCAAGTGGGGGCTTGATTTAGATACCTGGATTCTTTGAGCAACCCCCAACCATGGGAGGCAGGCACTTTATCACCCCATTTCACTCATGAGATGACTATGGCCCAGAATCTTTACGGCGACTAGGTTAAGGCTTTACAGATTCTAAGTGTCGCCCTATCAGGTCTGGCTGACTTGATAACTGGAGCTGGTACAGAATAGTCTCCAGTCTATTAGGAAACCACTGGGGTTCCACTCGGTGCCTGGCCTCAGCACGCTGGGAACCCGGAGATGGTGAGATGCATGCTCTGCCCTCCACTGGCTGGCGGCCTGGCCAGGTGGCATAACATTATGTTATATGACCCACCAGCAGCTTTCCAGAGCCCTGCGTGGTAAGGGCTGGCCGGCCTCCATCTTACATCTCTGCTGTCCAGCCTCCCAGCCTCCAGCCAGCTGCCTAGTGCCAAGGCCTGGCCTCCACAGGAGGGTGGTGGCATCTGGTTCTGCTTTGCTTGGGAAAGCAGCTCCGTTTACAAATACTTGGACTGTAGTTTCTCTCCCCACTAGGCCTCAGCTTGGGCCTCTAAATGAAGCCTTCCTGTAAGGGACCTGAGACAGGGCTGCAGGCTGGGGAGGGGAGAGGCCTCTGTTTAAGTCATCATTTTCCCTAATGGAAACTGCACTCCAAACCCCACAACGGAACCATGCAGCTGGTGGCCTGTGCCCCGAGGTGGCTAGTGTTTCTGGATAACAAGGCTGAGTTGGTGGGGCCCACACAGAGTGCATGCTATGCTGAGACCTAGGCCCCACCCCAAAAGGTCCTTCGACTCCTCTTTCCCACAACTCTCCTCCCAGGTGCTATCCCTACCCTGGTTCTGGCAGCCATCATGGCATGATTCATTCATGTGCCAGTTACTGGTCTCTACTCAGTGTCAGCTTGACCTAAGACCTGGGGTAACACAGTGAGCAAAGCAGATACAGGTCCCTCCTTGCTAGCCCCTCCTTTCCATGGTGGGCAGGTGTTGAGAAGTCATACTCTTGAGGAGAGATGGCGGAGGCAGCCTAGACAGGGCTTTAAATGATGTGCTAAGGATCTGGGTCCAGGCGCTTAGGCGGCAACACATTTCTTCACCCAGGTCTGTGTCCCCGCTGGGCAACTTGCCCGATGACCAGAGTGTCGGATGCCCATTATTTTCTGTTCCATTTATTTTTGACCACCCTTTAGGTATTTTAAAGAAATGTTAAGTGATTTATCCAAGTGATGAAGAGTTGTTGGTTTTTATGTCCTGGTATCCCTAGGGCAGAATAAAAGCTTGGTATAAATAAGTGTTAGATGGAGGAATGAATATCAATACCACTCACACAAAATGAATTTGGAAATGCCTCAAATGTCACCTCTTCTCTGAAGCCATTTCCGAGTTCCCAGGGCCTCTGTGACTCTGGCTACCGACCAGCTGACCTGGGGTTGAACTGGGTTTGGGCAGGTCAGTCCAGAGCTGAGCAGAGGCGCTCTAGGGGTGTCCTGAGACAGTGTGCCACCTGTTGCCTTTGAGACCTGGAAACTTTGCCAAGAAACAAGCCGGTACTGACAAGGAGCTCCAGATGCACCCGAGAGCAAGAGGTCAGGGCCAGAAAGCTGAAGTCATTCCCGAAACAGGGAGAAAACGCCAGCCATCACTGAAATGCCATGAGCTGAGAGAACTGCCCAGGGAACATCTCATTTTAAAAACTGAGCTCTCCCAGGACCTGGTCGTACCAATCAGAGTGGCCTCCACCCTGTAACTCATCTCCCCACCCTGCACACTGAGCCCAATTTCCTGGGGCTATTTGGACAGCAGGATGCCCCTAATCTGGGGTGTCTAAGACAAAGGAAATGCAGACAAGGGAAGGCAAACCTGTGGTTGATGTGGGGTTTTGGAGGCTACTCTGGAGTTCTGAATAAAAAGCAAATTTCTATGAAGTCACTTGGTATTGTTGAGGCGGGCAATGGACTCTGGGATCATTGGAGTCAAATCCTGACCCTGCCAACCATAAGCTGTATGGCTGTGGGCAAGTCACTCCACCCTTCTGGGCTTTGGGTTTTTCATCTGTGAACTAGGACTAAGAGGGGCGCCACCTCAAAAGGAAGCCGTGACAATGAGATGGGGGGAGGCTATAAAGTGCTTCCAACAGCTGTGAGCATGCACAAGGGTGGCTACATGTTCACTTTTGTTGTTAACCTTTACCCACACTGATTTCCCATAATGCAATAGCAGAGTAGATCATGACAAAATCACATCTCAAGGGATTGATGCATGTCACCACATCGCCAATTCAAACGGTTGTATCTGGGCACTTGTCGACTCACCTGAAAGTTTCTAGTCCTCATAGATTACAAGAAAGGAAACCAGACTTCAGGTGATGGACTTACCAAAGCTGAGGTCCTACTTGTGCATCTCCAACCTCTCTCACTCCAACTTCATCCAGAGAATATTGTTTTTATCTTCCTGGAAAGACCAATATCGTTAATGAAAAAATATTATAAACAATGAGACAGCTTAGTATCATGTCTGGTTAGAAAATAAATCTTCAAAAATCAGTAATTTTCTTCTGCAGCAACAATAACACATTTAAGGGACAGAGTCCATTCAGAGCAAGAGTGACCAGATAAATATTTGGGGAAAATATCACCAAGAAGCGTTCAGATTGTCCCTAAGCGTCCAATGGCAGATGATGGAATCAAAAAGATACAGGTCCACAATGGAATATTGATATAAAAAGATGAAATCTTGCCATTTGGGAAAATGTGGGTGGAACTGGAGGGCGTTGAGCAAAGTAAGTGAAGTCAAAAAGAGAAAGACAACTATGTATGATTTCACTCATATGTGGAATATAGAGGAATAAAAAGAAGGAAATAAGTGAAACAAAGGAATAAAACCAAAGCAAACCCTAGAAATCTGAGGCAGCTAGAAGGTAAGAGTGGAGGTGGGAAGCAAAGTTGGTGAGGGTGTTCGCTGGACTCTGGTGGATGATTATGGGTTCTGGTGGTAGGAGTGGTGTGGTCACATACATCTGAAACGATGGGAACCTGTCGTCCTGAATCATATGCAGTTGTAAATCAACATTACCTCAATCAAAAATGTGATACAATTTTAAAATTAGAAATGTGTAAGCTCATGAAATATGTATACATATATATACATATACACACATATATAAATATATATATACATGTACATATATATATTCCCCAAAGTATGAAATATATATACATTTGGGGAATATATATTTACATTTGGGAAATGTACGTGTTTGTGTGTGTGTGTGTTTATGTGTATGGGTATATATATACACACTTGGGAAAAAATATATATATTTTTCCAAAAGATGAAAGGAGATTTGAATAGCTACATATCCCATTTTTTTCTAAAAGGACTCCAAATTGTATAACTGTCAATTCTCCTAAATATATTGAAAAATTCAACACAATCCCAACCAAATTTCCAATGTGATTATTTTTGGACAGCATGGGTCTAAATTTTATCTGGAAGAACAAATAGGTGAGAATCTGGGGAAAAAATGAAAAAAGAGGGAGAAGTTGCACTTGCTGATATTGAAACATTATAAAGATAGAATAATGTAGATGCTTTGATATGGGATCAGAAAAAGCCAATAGAATCAAATGAAAGTGCAACTTAATATGGGAACTTAGTATACTGGGGAGACCCATCTAATCAGCAGGGAGAAATGTATTATTTAATGGATCATGTGGGGCAACTGGCTGGCCATTTGGAAAAAAAATAAAGATGGATTCATACTTCTCTCACCAAAATAAATTCCAGATGGAATAAAATTTCAATGTTAAAAAACCCAAACCATAAAAATATTAGAAAAAGCTATGGAAGAATATTTTATAAAGATAAAGCCTTTCTAAGTGGCAAATGAGACCCAGAAGCCATAATGGAAAAAGATTGGCAGTTTGAGGTTTTACAGATTTTGTAGTAAGATATAACCCAATAAAGTTGAAAGACAAACTTCAGTTGGGGAAAAGTGGGACAGGGAATAGTCTACCATCCGTAAGATAGAAAGAGCTACTACAGATCAATAAAGAAAAAAAAACCCACAAGGAACCACAACATTTGAAAAGATGACCAATATCTCTAGTAATAAAATAAATGAAATCTAGGACAGTGAAATATCTCTCCCCTGCCTCCACCCCCTCACATGGACAGTTTTTGAAGATTGAATATCCAAAGTTGGCTAAGAGATTGGGAAACAGTAATTTTCATACATTGCTGGTAGAAGTATAAATTGGTTCAAACTTTTTGGAATGAAATTTGGCAATATCAATCAACATTTTAGATGTGCAAAATGTGTAGAATATAATTCTGTACTTTTTTGACTTTTATACATCTTTTCAAGAGAGAAAGATTGAGGTGCAGTGAATGCTGTGGTGTGCTGCCCAAATCCCCATTAAGATGCTAAAGGGGGTGGGCAGTGAGAGCTGACAGCTCAATAGCCCCTCCACTCCAACCTTGCTGGGGATTCTTCAAGCCTAAAAAGAAACATCTTGCCTAAGCCTACTGGTTAGCAGCCCACATCCAGTGACTGGTTAACAGAGGTGCATAAAGACCCATTCCTGTTGCCCCAATTTGGAGTAACTATGTAAGGTCAACTCCCTGTGGGATTGTGTCTATATTGCAACCCAGTTTCTCCCTGTGCAAAAACATGCTTCCTTCACTCCCTTGTGGAAGTTGATTTTAAGAGCATCTTACAATTAACCTTCGGCAAGCAAATCTCTGTCCAGACCCCATTCCCTGGGAAGCTGATCTGTGACGTTAGAGCCGTGTGTGATCTGGGAAGGCAGACTTTCAGATGGGATTTGGAGCCTGATTGCAGTGCAGGTTCTGTCACTGTTGGTGTGTGGACCGCAGATGACCACTAAAGTACCATAGCAATGACACTATTGGTCTCTGACTAGTGGTGGACTGGGATGGCTTGTGAATGGAGGGAACAGACAGTTTGGACAAAGTAACAAGAGTTTGACAAGTGTGGGAAAGTAGTAACTCTAAAGGCAACGGTTTCCTTTCGAATGAGTGTATTTGTGTCCTTTGGGTAGATTCCTAGGAGTGGAATCACTGGATCATATGGTAGACCCATTTTTAGTGTTCTGAGGAAACTCCAAAGGAGGGGGTGGGAGGGGGGAAGCGGGGAGGGGTGATGTGGAGGGAGGGAATGTGGAGATGGTTCACGGGTGATACCGTGGAGGGAGAACTATGGGGAATACAATGACGTAAGAAAAAAATTTTAATTAATTAATGCAAAAAAAATAAAGGCAATGGAATTTGAGTGTTGCTAGGAGAAATAGATGCTTTGGAGACAGACAGGAGAGGCCGAGTGTGTTTAATCAGCAATTAAAGGCTGACTGTGAAAGCCAGAGGGCCTCTTTGGCACCTCTCAGAGAGATTCAATGTCTTGAAGTTGGAAGACTGAGAAGCTGAGCATAGGTTCATGACCTCCACTCTTAAGAACCAGAGAAATCTAGGAAAGGAGTTTTTATGAATGGTCAGAGCTTTTTGAAGGAGTTTTTATGAATGGCCAGAGCCATACCATATTTTGAAAAACATGGGCTAGGAGTGTCTGGATTGATACAATTAAAAATTTTAGTTTCCAGATAGCCTTGAATCTTCTGACCTGAAGAAGTAACCATTGCCTGAAGGCAAGTCGAGGCCTCTGACTTATAAAGCAATATGTGTCCAGCCCCCACCCCACCCCCAGCCTCCTTTCCTGGCCATCAGATCAAAAACTAGGATGAAGTCACAATGTACTTCAGACAGGGCTGTGTTGGACCTGGTAAAGGAGGAAGGGGACTGTATTCTGAAGGAATCTAGCCAACCAGAGATGATTAAGAGAAAATGGTATCCACAGGGGTGGACAATCTACAAGAATATTTCTTAAATTTGGGAATAAATCATCAGGAGAGTAAGAGCAGCCTCCTCAATAAAAAGTCATGATCCCTTGACAAGTTTCTGACTGGGAACCAGTGATATTCTCAGCCTCCTGGCCAAAGAACAGACTGGGTTTCTGTAACCCCACGGGGATTTGATGTAGGATTTCCCTTCCCTTCCACCAAAGGGACTTAAAGCCACTTGCCTGGGTAACGGAACACTGGGGAATGGGACCTTCCTAAACATTCTGAAGACTGTAAATCCAGGACATCAAAGCATCATCAGAGGCCTCTGTCACCGAGGGGACAGTGGGGCTGGCCCCTTATAGCAGGTCTGTTGGGTCTGTGGTCTTACTTAGATCATTTACCAAAGTTTTAATTGGAATGGTTATAATTAGACAACGGATAGGACACATTAGTTCCTGAGCATGTGGAGTAAACTTTGAAACTGCTTCCCTTACCCTACCAAGATAGTAAATAACAAATAATACTGTATTCCCAAGTGAGAGGTGGGAGTGGGAAATGGGGGAGGATATTTGCAGCAGTTAGCTCCCCTCGAAAGGTTCTAAAGGATGCTGGATGGTGGGCTCCATTCCATTTCCATTTGACTTACCAGTATGGCCCCAATAAAAGCAAGACAATCTGAAGGATGACAATGCACTATGTAAACTGAACCAACAAAACAAAACCAAAAAGCCCTCTATTGTAGCTCCTGTGCTAGATGAGGTTTATTTGCTAGGACATTAATATGGACTCTATTAATAGGGACTAAAACCACTGATTTGGTGGTTGTGTTTCTTCCTATCTATCATGGAAACAGTTTGCATTTACTTTGAAGGACAGTGTAGCTTTGCTGTCTTGCCCCCAGAGGTGTGTTAGTTCCTCCCCCTTTGTATTATACTCTGAAGGTAATGGAACATCTAGACTTCCTACAGAACACTGTGGGTGTGCACTGGGCTGATGACATGTGAATCAGACTAGATAAGCAAGAAGCTGCAAATACATTGGAAACCTTGGTACAAGATGTGCTTCAGGTTGTCGGAGGTAGTCTGGAAAATACAGCAACAACATTAACGAATTTGGGGGATTCAGTCTGGTCCTGTTTGGGAACACTTCTTCTGGACAAGTTATTGTATCTCATACCTGACCTGTCTTTTTGACTTCTGGGGGCAGCATATTTCACAAGTGTTCCAGATCATACATCAGATGACATGAAAAGCTGTCAGCTTTGAGCAGAGACCAGAGCAAGGTCTGTCTGAAGCAGATCCAGACTGTTGTGCAACAAGCCCAGATGCTTGGGCCATACAATTCAAGGACCCTATGGTCGTGGAGCTCTCCATGTTGGAAAAATACTGTGTAGATTTTATGGCAAGACTTTAGGGGAGAATCTCAGTGTAGACCTGAGTGCTGGCACAAGGTCATGCCATCTACAGTGGGAAATTACGCATTTTTCAAAAACAGCTCCAAAAAGGACCTGTGCACTCATAGAGGAGTACTCAGCCATGGAACATCAAGTCTCCATGAAGCCAGAGCTGGATATTAATCATTTAGTTTTGACAGTATTGCAGAGTCATACATTTGAGCAGAATCTAGAGGAATAGAAAGTGTAAAGAAGCAACACAGGTAAATATCCAAATCTCCAGCATCTATGAATGGATCCCGGCCGCCTTGCTGACAACTAGAATTTAACAGCAGTTTCTGCTTCCGAGAGTCAAAGATGCAAGGAAGGCCCATCCGGGGCCTCATTCCTCAGCTGGAAGATGTGGGTAATAATAAGGATGCTGCCATGGGCTTCCATCTATGATAGTGTGAAGGACACGGTGGCACATAGTAGGTGCTCAGGAAGTGCTAGCGATCGAGGCAGCAGTGATCCAAGTTCCCTTCCAGATTCAGAATCATGGCTGGCAAGCTCGGCCCAGCCTGGACTGCCTTTCCTGGCCCCCTACCCGCTATGTGTGGTCACGTGACTGGTCCTGGTTGATGGCATGTGGGCACAAGTGTGGGGGTTCCTTCCAGGCTGGGCCCATACAATCCCTCCTACTGGTCCTCCAAATCCTCTCTCTTATCTGCAGGTTGAATGTTCTCACCCAGGATGACCTCTGAACTGAGTGGGTGAAGGTGGCAGAGCCTCTACCAACCTAAGACCCTGAATACAAAGAACCAGCCTCTCTGTGGTTTTCCGTTGCCATTTAGATTTTACGTGAGTGAGAAATAAGCTTCTGTTATGCTAAACCACTAAGCTGTTGGGGTTTACTCTACCTGTAACATCAACTAACTTTACCTTAACTTACTCAGTGGTCAGTGGGGTCAGTGATGACTCAGCTCTCTGATCAACCTGAAAATCCAACCCATGAAGTAAAATTAGTTTGAGGCCCAGAAAGGAGCCGCAATAGTCTGGAAGTTGAAGGATGCAGCAGTGTATCCATTATAGCCCTCGGGCCCTGTCGGAGGCCGGCTCCGACCGAGGTTGGGTACCCAGGGGTGGTGGGGAAAGCGTCGGCAGGGCTGCGGAGGGTTCAGTGGGGAGAAGGGGGTGGGGAGCGAGTGGGGAGAAGAAGGTGGGGAGCGAGAGACAGCACACACCAGAGAGTCTGGTCAGGCCGTTCCACTTTATTATTGGAGAACAGGGTTTTTAAAGCATGAGAAGAATTAACTACC
>PVIJ01025609.1:0-10406 GCA_004024925.1 Scalopus aquaticus
CAATGACAGTGCACACACACGCGCGCGCACACACACACACACTCACTGCAGCAAGAAGAAGAGTCTGGAAACTGCTGTTTGCAATGACAGTGCACCCAGACACACACACACACACACACACACACACACACACACACACACACTGCAGCAAGAAGAGTCTGGAGACTGCTGTTTGCAATGACAGTGCACACACACACACACGCGCGCACACACACACACACTGCAGCAAGAAGAAGAGTGAGGAAACTGCTGTTTGCAATGCCAGTGCACACACACACACACACACACACACACACACTACTCACTAAGTGGCTTTTCCTGTCTGCGGCTTTGGAGCTCGGACACGGGGCTGTCGGGAGAACGCGGCCTGGCTCCCTGCAGGAAGAGGAAGCTCTGCTGGCAATTTCCTGGCTCTGACGCGCACTCCTGGCCTCAGTTTCCCTAGTAGGAAGTAGGGGTGATCTCGGCTTCCCCGTCCACACCAGAGGGCTTAGGGGAAGAGGCTCAGGGTGGGCTGGTGAGAGAGCGGGGGAGTCCTGTTGAGCGAGAGCCGCCCCCCCACACACACACACAGCGCAGAGCAAACCTGTTCGGCAGCTGGGCCGAGAGGGACGCCGCCGGGCAGCAGCATGAGCCACAGGGGGACGTGCGTGTCAAGTGGACGGTTAGTCTGGAGTGTCCAGGACAGTGAGACCAAGCTGCACCCCTGCTCTTGTCAAGGGGCCTGCGGTGAGCCCCCCAGAGGCATGATGCATGGTTGCACAGGGTGCGCAATGAACCTGCAGCCTCAGCGCCCTCGGGTGCAGGTGGGCGGGAGGGAGGGGTCTGTCCATACAAGCCCAAGGCAGAGGCCCCCCTGCCACGGACAACCCAGGAGGCGCCGGGAGCCCGTCGGAGCAGCGAGGACAAACACTGGATGTCCACAAGAGACTGGACGAGGCAAAATCTTTGTCCAAACTGGCGGACACTGATACACCAAGCGAGGCCTCTGGGGTTGCGGGGGTGGGGGTGGAAGAAAAGGCTAAAAAGGGTGTAGGGGATGAAGGTGGGAAAATTAAAAATTAAGATTAAAAACTGCCCTCCTGTCTATAACATAAGGAAAAATAAGTGGGGATTCTCATCTCCCACGGGCAGAAAAGCCTAGGAAACAAGCACTGTAAATAACAAACATATGATGTAAAGAAAAGAGCTTACTGACAAAAGTCCTTGAAACTGGCCACAAGTGCTTCTTGTGGGAGCCCAACTCCCCCAGAACCACAGTTTTGTCAAAAAACACATTTTAACTCTCCCACTGGACAACAGACACAGCTAAAGTTTGCACGGAACAGCTACGGGCCTCTAGATGCTAATTGGCGGTTAGCTCAGAAAACCCAAACCCAAAGCTGTCCCCGGGGTGGGGGGGTCTCCTGTCCACACTCCCCATCTGGTTCCCTTCTGCTCCCTCCATCACCCCACCCCACTTCAGCATGATCCTGAACCCCCCAAGTGCTTTGGAGGGGATTCCAATGAGGGCCGTGTCTTGTCAGTGGTACAGGAAGAAAAACCCAGCAAAAACAAATCCATCTTTTCTATAAAAGTTTATTTTGTGATTTTTCCAAGAGGTGTTAAGGGCAAAAATTGAAATTACGTAAAGATAAAGAACAATGGTGTATAAAAATAATTTAAACACACATATTAATAATAAAGCAACATTTCTTTCTAGCAACAACTAGTAGTAATCTCGCCCAAGATTTTTCCAAAGGTATTAAATATATTTTAGATAACAGTACGCGCACGCACGCGCGCGTGCGCACACACACACACACACACACACACACACACACATATACAGCTCAAGTATTTTTTTCTG
Source organism: Scalopus aquaticus (assembly GCA_004024925.1). NCBI lineage: Eukaryota > Metazoa > Chordata > Mammalia > Eulipotyphla > Talpidae > Scalopus > Scalopus aquaticus. The sequence goes on from PVIJ01025609.1 coordinate 1,850, forward strand.
TGCATTCCAACTAATTCACACAGCTAAAGTGAACACACAAAAAAGACAAAATGCCTGAGTGTCCTTAGAGCTGAACAAATGTGCACTGGATTGTGAATTTTGGAGATGTGCTAAGATTTCCCTTCCCAAAGTTGTTAGTTACTAGCCTGTACTCTGGTCTTATCGGAAAAATTAAAATGTGTCTCTGGGATCTGCCTATCGCTGTGGTCATTGCATGCTGCAGGCGGTGTGGGCCCCGGAAACGCCCTCTCTAGTCCTGTGCGCCTGACGGGTGGGGAAGGGGGTGATTGTGCAGGCGAGGCTCCGGGGCTGGGCTTACATCTGGCCGATTCTCTGCTTTAGGGCCGAGAGCTCCCTCTGGATCTCCTTGGGGAGGTCGGTGTTCACCTGCTCTTCCAGGTACTTCTGGATGTCCGCCGCCTCCTCCTCCCAGAACTCCTTGGAGATGTGAAAGAGCTCCTTGACCTTGATGCCTCGCAGGCCCTTCAGGTTCAGGGCGTTCTCCTCCGGGACGTAGCCTATGGGCGTGAGCTTGGCACCGCCCGCCCCATCGATCCGGTTGAACATCCACTCCAGCACCCTGGAGTTCTCGCCAAAGCCCGGCCAGAGGAATTTGCCTTCCTTGTCCTTGCGGAACCAGTTGACGTGGAAGATTTTGGGCAGCTTAGCCCCGGGGCGCTGGGCCATGCTGAGCCAGTGTGCCAGGTACTTGCCGAAGTTATAGCCGAAGAAGGGACGCATGGCGAAGGGGTCGTGCATGATGACTTTGCCTGCGGACAGGAAGGGGGAGCTGTTGGCCGACCACGGCCTCCTCTGACAGCGCTGCCGCCACGGACAGGTGACACAAGCTCACTTGGTCTCCTCTGTCTCTCTCTGCGTGCAGCGACACAGAGACAGACACAGACACAGAGACCCCTCCGTGTGGCATCAGCTCCTGACTTGGGGTTACCTTTGTGCTCCGCTGCGGCGGTGGCCTCAGACCTCATGGCTGCACCCACAAACACTCCGTGCTGCCAGCTGAGAGCTTCGTAGACCAGAGGGACACCTTTAGCAAGGAAGAACGTTCCTTAAGGACGGTGACTCTCAGACCCGTCCACCAGCGGTGTCACCTCACAACATGGGAATAAGCTCAGCAGGAGAGGAGCTTTTCACTAAGCTAACTTTGCACCCCAAAGCTGTGGTACAGGTGGACACCGAGTCCGGTCACACCACCCAGGCCACACTGCAAGAGGCTAAAGTCCCGTTAGATCAGGGATCCGGAGAAGTCCCAGGCGGCTGTTTCTATGGGCGCAGACCGGCCATCGCCATCTTGGAAGGGAAGGCACCGGGGCCTGGACAAGCCCGTGGAGGGGCAGCACAACCTTGCCCCAGTCTGACTGAAGGGGTGCCTCACCCACAGGCCGGCGGCCTCCGAAGATGATGCCCTCGATGGGTACACCCTCCGGAGATTCCCACGCAGGGTCGATGATGGGGCACTGGCGGGCAGGGGTGCAGAACCTCGAGTTGGGGTGGGCACAAGGTTCCCCTAGAATGAGAGGAGAGGCCCCTGAGTGTCCAGCCCAAACCTGTGGCACCTGCAGGGGAGTGAGGGGGGGCCCCGGAGGGCCTCACCGTCCTCTGCGCTCCATTCTTTGTTCTTCCACGAGGTGACCTTGACACCCGAGGCCAGTGGCTGGTCAATTCCTTCCCAGTAAACGCCTCCATCACTGGTCTCAGCCACGTTGGTGAAGATGGTGTTCTTCTGGATGGTTCTGATGGCATTGGGGTTTGTCTTCACTGAGGTGCCAGGAGCAACGCCAAAGAAGCCGTTTTCTGGGTTGATAGCCCTTAAGTTACCTGCAAAGATTTACAGCAGGGGGTAGAAGCTGGTGGCACACTTATCAGGCTAACTTTTATACCCTATTCTCATATCCTTTTTTTCCTCCCAGAATGTATTTCTTCCTTCAGCAAGTGTTATATTCGACTCTAAGACTTTACAGCCGACCTCCACCTTTCCCCATCAATACTACTTTAACAGATTTATTAGGTAAACAACAGCAACATTTGGCCTCATGGCAATGCAGATTGCGTATAAATCAAAGACTTGCAGAACACATGTTTCTAAAGCTTTGCAAGATCTAAAATAATTGAATTCAAAATCCGAACCCTGATCCTAAGAGGGGCTGGCACGTCTGGAAAGCCAGAAATTCACTTTGCCCCCGTCACTCTGTCGGCAGCTGGGCCCCAGAGGATCACCTTGCTGGTCAAACTTCATCCAGGCGATGTCATCACCCACACACTCCACCTTCCACCCCGGGAGGGTGGGGTTCATCATGGCCAGGTTGGTCTTCCCGCAGGCACTGGGGAACGCGGCTGCCAGGTACTTCTTCCGGCCCTGAGGGTTGGTGACGCCCAGGATCTGTGAGAGACAAGATTTCCCTAAGTGCTTTGTTTCTTTCAGCCCCTGGGCTCAGGCCTTCAGTCTAGGGGTGTGCTCAGAAGCCCCCAAGACGTAGTCACCCAAGCTCTCTTTCTCCAGATATCAAAAGGACATTTTTGACTAAGGAAGTCCCCAGGCCCCGAGGGGTGCCATGCGTTTGAGGTCCTTAAAGGGGCATCCACTGGTGTGTTGTAGTTACTGACAGATTTCCAAATCTGTCCTGGGAGCGTGTCAGGAACTACATGCAGTGGGGGGGGGGGGAGTGTGTGCTAGTGTACACTCACGCACACCCGACCCACCCGGCCCTGCCAGGCACACCCAGAACCCCGCCTCTTACCAGCATGTGCTCGGCCAGCCACCCCTCCTCCTTGGCCAGCCTGCCGGCCATGCGCAGAGCAAAGCACTTCTTCCCCAGGAGCGAGTTCCCGCCGTAGCCGCTACCGAAGGAGATGATTTCTCTGCGGTCGGGCAGGTGGGCGATGAGGGTCAGCTCCGGGTTGCAGGCCCAGTTGTTAACCAAAGGCTCTGGACAGGAGGGGACATGTCCACGTGAGGCCTCGTGCCCACCGCAGGCCTGGCGGGAGGCCGTGCCAGGGCTGCCCCCGTTAGCGTTTGCTCTGGGAGGATGGTGCTCACGTTTCAAAGGCAGCGGGCAGCCCACGGAATGGAGACCCTTGATGAAGTCCCCGCTGCCCAGGGCTTCCAGGACGGGCGTGCCCATCCGAGTCATGATGCGCATGCTGGCCACCACGTAGGGCGAGTCGGTCAGCTCGATGCCGATCTTGGACAGCGGGGAGCCCAGCGGCCCCATGCTGAAGGGGATGACGTACATGGTGCGGCCTGCGGGCGCAGGGAGGCGCTGAGAAGGGCGTACCCCGCAGGCGGCGCAGCTGTTTACCCCGGGCCCGCACCCACCACGCCCTGCTGGCCCCGCCCCCGTCGCCCCCGTCCGGCCCCGCCCCCGTTGCGCCACGCTGGCCCCGCCCCCACGGCTTTAGACGTGTCCTCAGAACGGAGGTCCACGAGGCCGTCCTAAATCCTCACGCCCAGAGACAGCTGGCGCATCGTCTAAGGCTTTGTAAGAGCAGAACCTAAATGTGGCCTTTGCCCACGTGGCCAGTGCCACGCGGGCGTTTGAGGCCCTGAGGCCAGGGCGTCCCCGTGGCGGTGACAGCGACATCACTGCCTGGGACTTCACAGTGAGGCCCGCTGACGCCCCGCCGCAGAGGAGCGGCCTCACCTTTCATGCACCCTGGAAACCGGGCCTCGAAGGCCTTCTCGAAGTCGGCCTCGGACATCCAGCAGCCCAGCAGGCTGGGGCCGGCCCTGGGAATGGGCACCGTGTCTCTCTGCTCTTTGGTCACGATGACCGTCTTGCTCTCAACTCTGGCCACGTCCCTGGGGTCAGTGAGCGCCAACCAGCTGCCAAATACAAAATGTGCGGGCTGGGAGTGGAGGGGGCGCCGCCCTCCGCGGGCAGCGCGGGCTGCGGCCGGCCGGCTCCCGTGGGCCGGGGCTGGGTGCCCGCAAGCCCCTCCCAGGCCGCACACGGGCGCGCTCGCCCCGGCCTGAGCTGGGAATGGCCCCCCGCCCACGGGCCGAGGTGGGGAGGAGCCTGAGCTTCGCCGACCCCAGGGTCCGATCTTCCTGTGCTGCCTCCAGGAAAACTTGGGCTGACCTTGTGGAGTCTTTGTGGACCCGGCAGCTTTGTTAGAGTCCCGGCCTCCGCGAGCCCCCCAGGCTGGCGCGGGGGCGGGGCACGCTTACCAGTTGTCGTACTTCCTCAGCCTCCTGATGGCGCCCTGCTCCTCCATCTGCCCCAGCAGCTGCCGGCTCTCCCGCTCCGAGCCATCGCAGATGTGGATGTGGTCGGGCTGGCAGACCCCGACGTTGCTCTCGACAAACTCCCTGACCGCCGGCGGCAGGCTGTCCAGTTTGCCCTGCACGACCTTGGCGGAGACGTCGGTGCTGTTCGGGACCTGAGGAGGCATGTCGGCGGGAGCGCGAAGGGCCACAGACGCCACGCTTCCCTGAAACACAGAGCGCAGGCCCCCTGAGCGACCCCGCGACGCTGGCCCTGGGCCCCTCCCCCGCCCCTTTGGGGGAGACCTCCCCACGCAGGCTGACCCAAAGGGGAGGACAGTCCATTACCTCTGCAGGTTTCGAACCCCAAATGGCAAAGCTCTATCACCTCTCCTTGGTCAGTCTCCCCCAGAGACCCAAGATGCCTTCGCTTCTTCCCGCTGGGCGGTCCGGTGGGGAGGCTGGTGCCGGCACACGGAACCGCCTGGCTTTAAACCCGCAGGAGAAAGGCCCTGCCCTTCGGCCACCAGGGAGGCTCGCCTCTGACGTCAGGGGCAGGCCTTTGGATCACGGCCACGGTCAGTTATGCTTTGGGCCGACTCGCCACAACGCGCCCGGAGAGATAATCATTGAACAGATAGTTGTTAATGAGTGCCGGGCCGGCCGCACCAGCCAGCGCGGGTCCTTACACAACTCTGATTGACTAAACTTTGACCCAGCTCACTGCTGATGCAAAACACCCCGGCCTGCCATTGAGAGCCAGGTGGGAGCAAGGCTGCGGGGGCACCCCCTGCACTCCCAGGGTGCTGGCAGCACATCCTGTGTGCCGAGGGCTGGGGCCGGCGAGGCCACAGTGGCCGGGAGCCACCTCACAAAGGCCGGCGGGAAGAAGCAGCTGAGTGCAGCCGGCCTGTGGCTGTGGCGAGTCCGAGCATGGGGGGCTGCTGGCCTCACGGAGGGTCCGCTCGGCCCCCACCCCAAGTACGAGTCCCATGAGGGCAGAGATTTCAGCCTGTTTCGTTCACTTCTGCACCCCAGAGCGGGCGCCCAACGATAGCCAAGCACCCCTCAGCTCTCAAGTTTCTTCTCTCCCAGGGGGAGTCCAGGCGAGGGCACTTGGGCCAGCTCGGCCAGGCGGCCCCCCAGACCCCTGGCTGATGGGTGATGGGAGAATTGGGCCAGGAGCCAGCCGGGCAACCACACCAGACCACCCCTGGGGGTGCCTCTGCCGCTTCTTGAACTTTCCACATATCCTCTATGTACTTCCGGGCCGTGTGGTCACCCCTGCAGTCCACTGGCCTCTCTCATGTGTCCTTGCAGGTCTGGGGGTCCAGGGAGCAGAGGGGCTAGTTTTGCTAGATTACATTGGAGTCACGAGCCTCTTAACAGCTGCAAGGAAATGGCCCAGAGGGAGGCCTCCGGCCCGAGCCGCTCGCCAGCGTCCAGAGAGCACTGGGTGAGAAGTCAGGGCGCAGGCCAGGCTGGCCACCCATAGCCAGCACCCTCCCTCAGGAGGTCGGGCGGGGCTGCCCGCCTGCCCGTGGGGTGTGGACTGCGCAGTCCCGGGCCTGTGCAAAGACCAGGCGTCTCCTGCGGCGACCTCAGCCAGGAGGACTCAGCGCCCACCCTGCCTGCCCCCTTCCCACGGGACACAGCTGTCCACGTGCCACTGACCGCCACCGAAACCCCCACCTCCCCTGCGTCTGGTCTGTCCCTGTTTTCACCGGGTCGATCACATCTCTCCGTGTAAATACCATACGAGGTGTTTTGTTCAGTTTTAAATATTTACTGTTTAGGTCACTGGAATGAGTCATTCGTCACCTGTCAGATCCCCTGTGACCTAAACTCAGCCACAACACGCTGTTCCGTGCAGAGGGACAGTTTCTTAGCTCTGACATCCATGAAACTAGCCGCTCAGACGCGCCCGTAGAGACGGAACACACGTCTATACGAGGCGCCCATCCCCACCTGGGTACAGGTTCCCGTTTTGCTGGTAAAAACTGTGAACGGGGGGCCTCCCTGGTGGCACAGTGGGTTGGGCACTGCGCTGTGGAGCTGTCGGCAGCTGCGGCGCAAGTTTGATGCCCGGCCGGGGAGCTTCCCACAGGGCGCGGCAGACCTCTCCTGCCTCCCCGCTGCTCCCCTCAGCAGTGTGCTTCAGTGGCTCCGCCTGTTCTGCTCCCCACTCTGTCTCTGATGAATCCTCTCACCCCCCACACCTCTGGCCTGCACCCCAGCTTGTATGCACAAATAAATAAATCTTAAAAAAATAAACCCGTGATCGGTTTGATTCCCGGGAAGAGCACGTCGACGGCAAACACAGATGAGAAACTGCGACGTCTTCGAGGCTCTGAACGCCGTCCGTAGACTCGATGGCGGCGTTCGGAGTCCTCCCCAGAGGGAAAGCACCAGTTCAGTTAAAATGGAGTGAGGGTGCGTCACCCCGACTTCCCCTGCCACCCCATCAACCATGGGGATGTGGGGGAGGGTGGCCTGGCCCTCTTGCAACTGCCCCCGTCAGCACCTTAAAAGCGTCGGGCTGCAGATTTACTAAAAATGCTGAGTTTGGGGGAAGAAGCAAGCGCTGGCACCCTAGAGCCTGTCTGTGCCCGCCCCCAGAGACCCCTACCCCAACGGGGACGCAGGGGACACTTTCAAGGGTCTGACGGAGACACTGCCTCGTCCCCCTGGCCCTGAGCTGTGCTCTAATTCAGCCCTGGCTGAGGGTGGGTCCGGGCCGGACCGAGGGGTGGGCGAGCTGCCCCCTCTGGTGAAACCCCGGGACCCTCAGGCGACCCCGCCAAAGGAAGGATTTATCAGCATATTTGAAGGGTGGCCGGTGCTTAGGTGGTTCACACGAGGAGATCTATTTGTCACTTCTGGGGTAATTGCCAGAGGGAGCCCCAGATTCTGAGGGTCTCCTTAAGCATCTGTTTCCTAAGGCCTAAGGTACTGCCCTTTTAAACTTTTAAAAAATGTCTAAAAATTTGAGCCCAAATACTTTGTTAAAAGGAAGAGAACGAAGGACCAGACCCTGAAAAACGGGTTTCCAAATCCAGGAAAACCCACCTGTCTCCGCAGGTGACCGCAGAGCGGCTGGGGACTGCGCCGAGCGAGCGGCAGAGCTCAGCCCCTGCAGGCTGCAGACGGCGCAGGCCTGGGCGGGACCACCAGCTCCCAAAGGTGTCCACAGGGGAGGCGCACAGGGGAGGCCGCCTGGGCGAGCGGGGGAGCTCGCGGCTGCAGGCGCCTGTGCGGCCGCCCCAGAGTCCCTGCGGCGTGGCTGTGACGGCTGGCGCCTGGGGGCCCGGACACGCCCGGGAACCCCAGCCCATCGGCAGCTGTGCCCCGAGAGCCGCGCTGGCGGCTTCCTCCCTCTGTGCGCCGGAGGCTGGGGTGGCTCCGCGGCCTCTCAGACTGCGCCTCGTGCTTGCTGGGGTCCGCCCTGTATCTCCGAGCAAGGGGCTTCACCTGGACCCAGTCACGGCCAGTCCCTTCGTCGGAGGCTCGGCGCGGCAGCCGAGTCAGGCAAAGACTCCCCCCACCCCAGCGATGACGGGGTGGCCTCTCGGTGTGGGGATCTGAATTCATAAGGAAGCATCCAGAAAGCACACACATGCACAGATGCACACATACATGCACACACATGCACAGACATGCACATACATGCACGCACATACATGCACACACATGCACACGCACACACAGTGGTTCCCCCCGTGACAAGACCCAGCGTGTCTCTCCCAGGAGGCCGGGTCTACATGAGTCCACGCCGGGGTTCCATGGCCAGGGCTGCCCGTGAGGGACACCGAGAGCCCACCCTGGACGCTTCCAACAGGGGAACAGCGCAGCTGACAATTGATCGGCCGGGGAATCATTTGCCCGCAATCCCGTCACGCTCCCCAGGAGTTTGTCAAGGACAAATATTTAGCCGTCGTCGCATATGGTGTAACCTCCATCCTTGCTGCCGGGGGAGTTTTCTCTGCGGGATGCGGCGAGTTCCTGCTCTGGAGCCACAGGACACTGCCAGAGGCCAGCTCCAGCCAGACTGGGGTTCCCAAAGGAGGGGAGGCGTCCGTATGGTGAGGCAGGAACAGTCACTCGTCCCGGTGCCAGACTCTCGTTTATTTCATTTTGGTGGGTCTTTTATGCATTATAAGTGGGCAGTGGGATTGCATCAGTGTAGGCATAAAGAGGAAAAAGCAGAAGAGCGAAAGTAGATGAAAGGTGTACCCTGTTATCTATAGCATCAGGGCGTGTGGATCTGCCCTCCAAGATCATCTCCTCTGGTTGATGACTCATAGAGGTCAAGCCTTAAATTCCCCAGCCAAGGAC
>PVIJ01025610.1:0-10411 GCA_004024925.1 Scalopus aquaticus
GTGAACTGGTCCAACCACTATGGAAAGCTGTATGGCGATTCCTCAGACTGCTAAACATGGAGCTTCCATATGACCCAGCAATCCCACTTTTGGGAATTTACCCAAAGGATACAAAAACACTAATCCGAAAGGATACATGCACCCGTATGTTCATTGCGGCACTGTTCACAATAGCAAAGGTATGGAAGCAACCCAGATGCCCAAAAATAAATGATTGGATCCAGAAGATGTGGTACATATACACAATGGAATACTATTCAGCATTCAAAGAAGATAAACACATGCAATTTGCAGCGACATGGATGGAATTAGAGGGGATCATACTCAGTGAAATAAGCTAGAAAGAAAAAGAAAAATATAGTATGGTTTCACTTATAACAGGACTATAAGGAAACCAAATAGGAGAGAGACACTCAGCGGGTGGGGAGGGGGGTGCGAGGGGAGGGGAGGATAAGGACACAAAATGGAATAGAAAAGAACACAAGGGACCATGGAGATGGATCACGTGTGAATTGGTGGTGGGCTACCCAAAGGGAATACAAAATGTAAAAGACATAAAAAACAATAAAAATATATTAAATAAAAAAATAAATAGCATCAAACTCATTAACTGTGCAAAAACTGAGGACAAACCCACTGTCACTTGGAGTAAGAAGGACCCAATCAACAACTCCTTATGTAAATATAAAGTTAAGAAATAGCACTGTAAGGAATTGAATCCAAATGTATGTTGTATGATAGTTTTAATGAGATCACAGACTTTGTGGGTATTTTCTTAAAACAACTTACGTTGAACACTTTGTCATGAACTAATTGGCCCAAACTCTTACAAGAAGAAACTCAACTTCATAAGGATAACATGTTAATGAAGTTGTCCATATATTGTGAATCTCATGAATGTGGTAAATATTTGAAAATTTTGAGTGGATTTGCAAATTTGTAGCATTCACTGTTCAACTATAGTACACATGAATTCACAGTTTAATAAAGCACACTTAAACAAACAACATATTGGAAATATATTGTTGAATTAAAATGAAAAGTTTTCATATACTGAAAGAAATTCGGTTTGATATTTATGTATGAGATATTGTTTATAATCAACAATTAAATAATAAAAAACTTGGGATATGGTCATCTTGAATATAAATTATACTTTTCAATATATTTTTTTCAGAATCATGGGGTACTTATCACTTGCTTTAATAAATGTTAACCACTTCAGCATTACAATTAAATCTCACAATTATATATAACTTCGATTTAATTATAACTTTGAAGTCATCTTTGTTTCCAAATAATTTTATGTGTGCATATTCTTGACATACCTAGTTGCAAATGGAGCTTCCCTGAATGTTAGAAATGTTATAAGACTATATTAAATTATTTTTTGTATAACAAAATATTGTTCTTATAATAATTTTCATTTTATAACTGTCATCATATTTGTGACATACTTAAATGACAATTTTCTTACAAATATTATAAAATGACTATAAAAAAACACTAAGGTTATTTCTGTAGTTATTCTCTTGTGATAGATGTCATCTCTGAGCATTTAAAATAAAGCTTACTAATTTATTTCCAAATCATAATATAGCCTTGTTTATATAACCAAGTACTGGCCTACATAGATACTAGCCAATGCACAAAGGTAGGTCAATTAAAACAAGAGTTAATTATACTAAATAGAAAGTTTAGATATTACTGTCAAATAATAATCACTATTGTGGAAATTTTGTCAATAGCTCCTACATACAGTATCTATGTATCTACATACATACATATATAAATATTTATAAGATACTGGCTATAAATAAATGACTTCTTAATAGGACAGTTTCAGACTAACTTGCAAAGTATATTTAAAGAAATTTTTTTCTGCAAAATATCCCTAGTAGATGCCTGTTCCATTAATAAATAGAGTGTTATTGATTCAATACTTACAGATAAGAGAGGATCTCATTTTCACTATTAAGACTTGTTATCATTTGGTTGCTTCTGGTCCAATAAAACATTTCAACTTTCTACAAATGCTTTGATTTTCACTTATTTTCAGACTACTTTAGTAATCAAAACTTAAAGCATATTATTTTTCGATTGCTGAATACAGATGCAAGCATGATTTAAAATTAAGAAGCCACTTACAAGTGAACTTAATAGAAAATTGATCACTCCTATTGCATCAAAATTCACTCGAGGTATAAAATTATTAATTTTGTTGTTTACCAGGAATTGAAAATACTTACTGGTATGCTTTGGACTCTGAAAAAAAAATGATTTTACATAGAATCAAGGTGGTTATAAGCATTCAATGTTGGTAATTTTTTTCAGTAACAGTATATTTTTTTTATAAAAATAGACTTGACATGGCTCTTAGGTAATAGGATTTTCTTGTGTTCAAATTAACAAAAAAGGAGAAGGTTATAACCTATCAGGAATAGAGTAAATTTTGTTATTTCTTTTCCTTCACTGAAACTGATTGCCCCTAAGTCCCTAACCCTCAGGGATAGAACAGAATAGTCTCTAGACAAATGTTATTTGCAGAGCCTGAAATACAAATACTTCCCAATTCAGTAAAATCTTAAAAGCACAAAGTTAAAATTTACCCCAAGTTAAATTTTCAACAGATGAGAATTTGCCTTTTTTCTGTGTGTAGGTAAAGTACTATAAGATTTTTCTATCTTTACACATTGCTAATAACTACATTTTGCTTAATTGAACTTTGCTTTCAACAAATATCTTCAATTTATAATCTTTAATCTGTAACTGTTAAATTGATATCAAAAGATTGAATGGAGCAGAAAGTATGGAAACTGATTCAGGGAAATTATCTCATGAAACTAAACAAATGTTCTGTATGGGCTGACTGCAATCTGATCAGAGTATGAAGCCTGGATAGTGTCCTTCTTTCCTCCAGAAAGGTCTCAAAGTGAGTTCTTTCAATATCTTTACTTATGTAGCAGCATATGACCTTATAGAAAGAAATTCACTTGAATTTCTGAGTAGTGAAAAATTATTTCCAAAGCTGTGTTCTGGTTGATAAACCATTAGTTCTTCAGTGCAAAATGCTTTCTAAAACAAGTAGTTTATTTTGAGTTTATTATGAGTTTATAAAATAAACTGCATAAGAGTTTATAAAATAAAATACCAAAAAAGAGCAAAAAAAAACTACTTTCATGCAAAATGTTAGGATTTAGAGACTCCTTGGTTGCCTAGGGGTTAAGTCTCAGCAATATCACCAATATGGCCTGAATTCCATCCCAGGCCAAGTAGCTAACCTACATAATTGCGCAGCAGACTTCTGTCTCTCCCACTGCTCCCCTTAGTAGTGTATTTCAGTAAATACACCTGTTCTGCTCCCCATTATGGCTCTGGTAAATCCTCTCATCCCTCCGCACCTCTGGCCTACACCTCAGTTTTCTACACATACACACACACACACACAAAAAAAAAAAAAACACAATAAAAATGTTAGGATTTAAATCTCCTGAAATTCAAATATTTCATATGTGTTCACTGATTTAAGCCTCACAACAATGCTATTCATCAAGTGCTAGTAACACCATTCTCAGTTTGTAGATATGAGGACTGCACGGAAGTTTTAAATAATTTCTTTAGTTTTTAACGTTAATTCAATGCGAAGTTAAGATATTTAGCAATTTTAAACAAGAGTGAGGACACCCAACTAATACCTTATGCTCCTTCCCATGCACTGATTGCATAGAACTGCCCTCTCTGTTGCTTGCCCTGGGATGTAACACAATGGTGTTTTGTATTGGCTAAGCCCTTCTGAATACCTAGTCATAAATACAAGTTGCTAAGTTTCAGTTGATCTAATCAAGTCCTTCTCAACCATAGCATGTATCAGAATAACATGGAAGTCTGTTCAATTATCCATAGTTGTGGTCCATACTGGAGTTTTTAAAATTCAGTTATTCTCGGGTAGACCCTGAGAATGTGCATTTAGAGCCAATTTCCAAATGTCTAAAATGAGAAATTCTAAATCAGTTGATGAACACTGTGGAAATAACTAGGCGATGGGTCCTATTCTAAATTTTACATTGTTGAAAATGTTAGGAATCCTAGTATCTGTAGAGTTTCTCTTTCTCTCACTCCATTTTACTACAATTGGTTCCCTACTTTTAATTAGAGAATCATTATATGATCTTTTGCCTTCTGAGAGAAGTTGGCTCCAAAATTCATCAGTCTAAGGTTATGGTGGTAACATAGTTCATACAGGCATTTGAAAAGTCTCAGAATTTTTTGTAGATTTAAAATTCCCTGATGTTATTCTTACAGTTTATCTTTCAAACATTAATGAAAATTCATTTTCATATCATAGTCAGAATCCATTTTTAGCTAATTTTTACACTTGATAAAGACATACAGAACTAACAAATTTATTTCTAATGTAGCCTAGACCATCTTTTGTCCGGTTATTTTTCAAATGTAAACCTTTGTCTCTATAACTAGAGTATAGTTAACCTTAAGGATTACACTCAGTTTAACCTGGTGCATACAGTTATGATGACATTTTGGATTTTAATATGGATAACATTTAAAACTGACTTCGATTTCTGAAATATCCTCCATCAATAGTTTAAAGGAAACTCATTTCTTTCAACTCCCCAATATGGTGAAGAAAATAGGGCATGAATTCTAGGAAAGAAATGTCAGTGAACACCTTTACTTTTAATGATGGTGCAGTTTGTATAATGAATTAAAATTTAACAATGTATGTGAGAGTGCATATTCTTCTAATAGTAAAAATAACTTTTTCTAGAAAGTTAGAATACTCATATATATTTGAGCAGAATTTAAAATTTTCACATTGAAAGTCCATTTTCTCAGAGAACATAATTTTGCTGATTAATCATGCTTATAATGATCCTTCCTGTGAATATATCAAGTATCAACATGGTTCATATTTTTGAAATTTTGCTGTCACTGCTAAATTGTGAATTTACACTAAATCGCTAAAATTTATCATAAACACCTGTTTTACCAGAATATTCATACAGTGATGCTCTCAGCAATATGTTGTTTTGGTACAATAGGAAAAGAAGTGTTGGTGAAAGTAAGATTAAATAAGACATGAAAATTGCTTCCAGGACTGTGTGATACAAAAGTGACAGACAGCTCAATCTGAAGCGCTCCTAAGGCAGAACCATGACATATGCCATCTTAAATACTTGCTTAGTTTCAACTTCATGAGCTGAAAATTTAAGAAAAAAATAACAAATTTTGAAATCAATTTTCTTAGAAATTTGCAATCTTACCTTTCCTGATTTTTTCCCTTCAGATTTCCACTGGTTTAGAATATGGAGGCAAGGCAGCAAAGGAAAACAAAACAAAAACAAAAAATCAGCTCCAATTTGTTACTTAAATATATTTTTTAAAAATGTTATTCTTCCAAGTGCACTATTACACAATTTTGTTCTTCTGAAACTGTTTTCATCTGCTGTATTCTTTAGCAATTCCAGTAAAGGGATGCAAAAATATTTTAAAGTTTATGCAACATTATGAACAGTCATATTAAAAACTTCAATTGGCATTAAACATTAAGTAAGCTAGTTCACATAGTTTTGGGCCAAGAAAAGGCATCTTTCCAATTAGATATTCCTGTATAACACTTACTTGCTTTCATTTTAATATGAATGGACCTTTATTTCAAGCATGGATACCTTTCTTAAAGAAAGAAAAACTAAGCTGCTTAGAAATTTATAAATTGGGAAAAATCATGAGAACTAGAGATATTAACTCTGAATGTTAATTTGTGTTGTTAGGAACACTAATTAAATTCTGTTCAACTAAGTCCTTTTGGCTGCCATCCTGGTAAAATTATTTGTATATTTTTATTTAGAATTTATTTCCCTTCTTATCCAATCTCAGGAGACATGTTAAATTTTGAAGACTCGATAACCATTTGTATCATTTTTCATTTGGATTCATTCATTCTGCTTTGTATAACATTAATACATCATATACTAAATAGGTCAAATGTCTATAATTCTAGTTAATGATACTACCAATAATCCTCTTGAAACCATGGCCAGTCCACCGTCAGCCAGATATGTGGATTTGTCTACCTTTTCAGCTTGTTTTCACAGAAGCTACAGAGCTTGACTCTAATCTCTAAGTTATAACAAAAGTACATGCACACGTGTTTGAATTTCAGCTGAGTTCCAAATTGACTGGAACCAAGTAACCAATCATAAGGAACCAAGAAGACAAGATGGGACTGTTAAGACTACATTGAACAAGGAAGAACTGATTATCCAGAAAACCCTCTCCAAATATGGGCCAATTTGTGACTAACGAATCAGTCTTCGCCAAGATCTATTGTTCTCATTTTAGCCTTTCCCCTCATCTTCTTCTCCCACAAAACAAATCTTATTTCCCAGACTGAGGAGACAAATTTTACCCTTGTCTCCTATCTCTTTGCTGATAACATCACAATAAAATTCTTTCTTTGCTCAAAAACTGATGTTTTAATACTGATTTCTATGCATGTCAGGAAGCAAGCTCTTGCTCAGTAACACTTTCTTTTCACATTTTGCCACAATTCTAGTCACTTATACACTTATACAGAAGTTTCACTGAGAAATTTCAGTACAAAGAATCACAAAAAATTGAGGTGGCAGTGCTGAATTTGAAATAAGGTAAATACAGGGATACAATTAACATATTAAGAGACTGGATGCTCTATTGAACTTTATCCAATGGCTTATTCTGAGACCAAGAGGGAGTATTTTTCTTCCTGTCATCCTACTATAACTTGAATTTTCAAAATTGACATTGCGGCAAGTATCCAGATATAGGCATAATTCTATTATGCAAGACAACCAAAGTGTGCTTTTCTCCTTCCATTTCTGTATTTATTTTTAGTCTAAGATATTTATGATGTCCTTATGTATTGATCAAATTCAACCATCAATGATTCAACTACATAATTCTATTTGTCTATGATGTCATAGACTTTGGATAATGCCTTTAGTACTCTATCTTAAGAAAGTGCTTTTGGACTTTTAATGTCTTTAAACAATTGATACTTACATCTCTTTTCAATTATGAATGATGATTCATACTAATGTTAAAATTCAAATTTCCAACAAAATAATGGCATGAACAAAAAATGCCCCAAAATATATGCAGATCTAAGAACAAAACATTAAAAAGTCCACTTTGTTTTTTTCATCTTTTCATGCCCTATTAGTGTTTATTTTTAATATGGAGTAGATTTTCGTGAGTTGTTTATCATTACCACTGAGCAATCTAAAAGAATTAAGATCTTAGGCTATCCAAGTGAGCATAAGAAAATGTTAATTGTATCTAGTTTTGTAAATAACTTATTGAGGTATGAAAAATTAATGACAATATTTAAAGTTAGTAAACATTGTGAGGTGAGTATCTCTTTACCATTTCCATGAAAATAATACATCTCCAAAATATGTATTTATTTTCCTAAATTATATATTTTAGTTAAGAACACTGCCCACATTGTGCTACTTTTGCTTACTTAAGAGTTTCTATTGAAGAAAGTTTCAAATAGATCATGTATAAAATATTAAAATTATAGTCCTTGCATTTGTCCACACCACACAGAGCCAACACAATCTGTCACCATGAATGCCTTCAATTGCACGCCAACTAGTCAAGTGTTATAATTAAAAGAAAACAGAGAAATAGGTTGGCACCCATGTAAGTAGTTTGACGAACTGATAGCAGATTTGATAATAGAAATATATTTTTTAAAAAATCAAAGCTAGAAAAGGATGAACATACCTAAGATCAACTTCTATTTTAATACAGACATGCATTTTTATTCTCTTATTTAAATCTTCCCTCAAATGACCAATATTAAACCTACGAAGTCACTGTACACAAACTAAATATCCTTCATATATACCTATACACACACACACACACACACACACACACACACACACACGTGGATGTGGATGTGTGTATCTATATATCTATCTATCTATCTGTCTGCTATCTATCATCTATCTATCTATCTATCTATCTATCTATCTATCTATCTATCTATCTCCTTATCCCTTCAAATTAGTGTTTTTCCATTCCTCAGGTAGACACCTAGGAATGGAATTGCTATTTCATATGGTATATTTAATTTTTTTAAGTTTTGAGAAACTTACTCTTTTCCATAGGAGCTGCTCCAATCACATTCACATGAACAATATATAAGTGTTCCTTTTTCTACACACTATCACCAACATTTGTTATTTCTAATCTTTTTGATATTGGCTATTCTCACAGGTGAGAGGTGTTATCTCTTTGTGATTTTGATTTGCATGTTCCTGATAAGTGATGATGAGGATTTTTTTCATGTACCTTTTGGCCATCTGTATATCTTCTTTGAAAAGTTGTGTATTTCGCTTGTCTGACAAATTGAGTTTTTTGTTGTTGTAGTTGAGTTGTATGAGGGTTTTTTTTTTTTTTTTGCCTATCTTGTATATTAGCCCATGTCAGATGTATAATGTGAAAAATTTTACTCCCATTTAGTAGGGTGTCTTTTAATGATACTTGCTTTAATGCAGAAGGTTTTTAGTTGGTGTAGTTCCACTTATTTATTGCTGTTGGAGTCCAGTCCCAAAGACATACTGAAGACAATGTCATGGATTGTTTTGCTTAAGTTTTCATCTATGAATTTTCAGCTTTTAAGTCTTACATCCAATTCTTTAGTATATTTGGAGTTAACTTTTATATGTGGAGTGAAACAATGGTCTAATTTCAATTATTTTCATGTGACTGTCCAGTTTCCCACAATCATTTCTTTATTACTTAGCTTTTTGATTATTTATAAAAATAGAATCATACCATATATGATATTTTACAACTTGTCATTTTAATTTTTTTAGTGCTGGATATAGTGTTCATATATACACACATGAATCTGATTATTGTTGGAAATCTCAAAATATTGGAAGTTAACATCACTGCTATTTTATTTAAAACATTCATAAAGTAAGTTTGAGGACTGTATAATTTTATATTTTAAGGAATCAATGCAGATTTAGTTTTATTTCCACTTTTGGCTATTTTGATTATAGACTATGAAAAAAAGGCTTATGATGAAAGTTATAGTGATCAATAGAGGAAATAATGGAGCACTTTATTAAATGAAACTTTATTTGATAATTGCAATAAACAAATAAATATACTGTAATTCATTTCCTTCTTAACTGCACTTTTTGACTGAATTTTCAGCTTTGTATCCTCAGTATTTACTCTTGTAAATATTGAGTATAAAATTATTTTCAAATGGAAAGACAAAAACATTGATAGAGTATTTAAGAAAGTTATTGCAACTAATTTTTTTTAATGAGAGGAGGGATTTAACTTCTTTTTAAAATCTTGTGCCCAGTGGAGTGCATGCTGAAAACTGGATGTTGAAAATTTGAGCTTGTAGTAGAAAACATTATTGACTTTTCTTCCACAATCTAAAGAGATACAATTTTTTTTTTCACTGAGCACATATGAATATTATTTCCCAGGAAAAAATTACTTTTCTTCAGTATTTTTCCAACATCATTTCTAAAAGAAAGTTTTCTCACTCCAATCATACTCTATTTTTCACAGATTAACTATTAATATAAACATAGGTTTATTTCTGGACTCTCAATTCTATTTCTTTGGTCTATGTGTCCATTATTAGCCCAAATCCATGTTCTTTTAATTTCTATATTTTTATATTATAGTTTGAAGTTGGGCATGTGAATCCTTTGTTCCTCCGCTATTTTTCAGGACTGCTTCGGTTATTTAGGTCTTTTGCGTTTCCAAATAAGTTTCAGTAATATATATTTTTTCTATTTCTTTGACAAACGTCATTTAAACCTTGATAATAATTGCATTGCATCAGTATATTGCTTTGGGTAAGATGGCCATTTAAAAATAATGTTGGTCTTCTTTGAATGTTGAATAGTATTCCATTGTGTATACGTACCACATCTTCTTGATCCAATCATCTATTTTTGGACATCTGGGTTGCTTCCATATCTTTGCTATTGTGAATAGTGTCACAATGAACATACAGGTGCATGTATCCTTTCGGATTAGTGTTTTTGTGTCCTTTGGGTAAATTCCCAAAAGTGGGATTGCTGGGTCGTATGGAAGCTCCATGTTTAGCAGTCTGAGGAATCGCCATACAGCCTTCCATAGTGGTTGGACAAGTTCACATTCCCACCAGCAGTGTAGAAGAGTTCCTTTTTCTCCACATCCTTTCCAGCATTTGTTGTTGCCTGTATTTTTAATGTGTGCCATCCTCTCAGGTGTGAGGTGGTATCTCATAGTGGTTTTGATTTGCATTTCCTTGATTATAAGTGATGTTGAGCATTTTTTCATGTATCTGTTGGCCATTTACTTTTCTTCTTTGGAGAAGTGC
>PVIJ01025611.1:0-10407 GCA_004024925.1 Scalopus aquaticus
CCATACAGCTTTCCATAGTGGTTGGACCAGTTCACATTCCCACCAGCAGTGTAGAAGAGTTCCTTTTTCTCCACATCCTTTCCAGCATTTGTTGTTGCCTGTATTTTTAATGTGTGCCATCCTCTCAGGTGTGAGGTGGTATCTCATAGTGGTTTTGACTTGCATTTCCTTGATTATAAGTGATGTTGAACATTTTTTCGTGTATCTGTTGGCCATTTGCTTTTCTTCTTTGGAGAAGTGCCTTTTGAGCTCTTCTGCCCATTTTTTGACTGGGTTATTGGCTTTGTTTTTGTTGAGTTGTGTGAGTTCCTTGTAAATTTTTGTTATCAGTCCTTTATCAGATGAATTGTGTGCAAAAATCTTTTCCCAGTTGGTAGGGTGTCTGTTAGTTTTCATTAATGTCTCTTTTGCTGTACAGAAGCTTTTTATTTTGATGTAATCCCATCTGTTTATCTTGTCTTTCACTTCCTTCGTTTTGAGGGATGAGTCTTTCAAGATTTTGCTGAGATGTATGTCGTGTGCAGTTTTGCCTATATTTTCTTCTATACATTTTATGGTTTCAGGTCTTACATCCAGGTCTTTTATCCATTTTGAGTTGACTTTTGTGCAGGGTGTGAGGTAGTAGTCTAGCTTCATTTTTTTGCATGTGGCTGTCCAGTCTTCCCAGCACCATTTATTGTATAGACTGTCCTTGTTCCATTGCATTTTCTTTGCTCCAAGGATTGTGTTTTAATCTATAGATGAAGTTGGAAAGAACTGACATCTTGACAACATTGAGTCTATCTGTGAACATGGATTATCTTTCCATTATCTAGCTCTTCCATCAGTGTTAGTTTTTTTCATATAGATCTTATACAAATTGATTTATAACTAAGTATTTAATTTTTTGGTGTTAATGTAAATGGTACTGTGATTTTAATTTCAAATCCGACTTTTTCATTGCTGGTATATAGGGAAGCAATTGAGTTTTGTATATTACCCTTGTATCCTGATATCTTGCTATAATCAATACTTTGAGATTTTTGTGTCTATTCTTTCAGATTTTCTCCATTAAAAAACCCATCTGCAAACAGTTTTATATCTTCCTTACATGTCAGTATACCTTTTATTTCCTGATCCTATGTTATTGCATTAACTATGATTTCCAGCATGATACTGAAAAGGAGTGGTGAGAGGACATCCTGTTTCTCATTTTAGTGGGAAAGATTTTAGTTTCTCACCTTTAAGTATGATATTAGTTGTAGGATTTTTGGGTAGCTATTCATTATCAAGTTGAGGAAGATCCCTCTACTCCTGGTTTACTGAAGTTCATCATGAATGTGCTTTGGATTTTGTGAAATTCTTTCCTGCACTTATTGATATGATCATGTGATTTTCTTTAGTCTGTTGGTGTGATGGATTTCACTACTTGATTTTTGAATGTTAAACCAGTCTTGCAGACCTAAGATAAATTCTACTTGGTCACAGGATTATTTGTTGATTTTTGATTTGCTAATATTTTGTTGAAGATTTTTACATCTATGTTCATGAAACATACTGGTTTATACTTATTTTTTTTTCTTGCAATGTCTTCGTTTGATTTTAGTGATAGTGTAACACTAGTGTCATGGGATGAGTTAGGAAGTACTCCCTCTGCTTCTATCTTCTGGAAGACACTGTAGAGAATTGGTAAAATTTCTTCCTTAACTGTCTGGTAGAGTTCACCAGTGAACACATTTGGACCTGGTTCTTTCTATTCTGAAAGGTAATGTTGATTTGGTGTCTTTAATAGCTATAGGACTATTCAATTCTTGTGTGAACTTTGCAGATTTTGTCTTTCTAAAAATTGGGTCATAAAACTTTTCATTTGGGTACTAGCAAGCACAGAGCCATTTACAGCACACTGTTATCTTTTTAATGTCCTTGGAATCTGTACTAATGTCTTCTCTTTTACTCTGATATTAGTCATTTGTGTCCTTTCTCCCTTTTTTCATGGTTAGCCTAGCTAGCAGTTTATCAATTTTATTGATTTTTTCAAAGAACCAGCTTTGTATTTGATTTTCTCTATTGAATTTGGTTTTTATGTCATTTATTTCGCTGATTCTTAGTATTTTTTTCAGCTTACTTTAGATTTAATTCTTTTTCTAGTTTCCTAAGAGGAAACCTCAAGTTTTGACTTTAGATTTCTTCTTTTTTAATACGTGCATTCAATGCTATACATTTCTAAGCACTACTTTCATTGCATTCAAAACACAAATTTTGATGAACTGTGTTTTCATTTTAACTTAGTTCAAAATACCTTAACATTTCTCTTGAAATTTCTTTTGTGACCTATATGTTATTTGGAAGTATATTGTTTAATCTCCAAATAATTTGTATATTGTATGATTTATATTATTTTAAATGTGTTAAAGTGTGTTAGTAGCAGGTTGTAGACTACCTTGGTGAATGTTTTATATGAGCTTGAGAATGATGTGTATTCTCTTGTTGGATGAAGTAGTCTATGGAGGTCCATTATAGCCATTAGTCTACGGAGGTGCATTATAACCAGTTGCTTGATGGCGCTCTTGAGTTCAACTGTGTCTTTACTGCTTTTCTATTACTGAGTATGTAGAGGGTTACTGAAATCTCCAACTGTAATAGTGGACTGATCTGTTTCTTCTTGCAGTTCTCACATAGTTTTCCTTTGCCTCACAAACTGTGATGGTCTAGCATTAGGCATATACACATTGAGAACTGTTACATCTTCTTGGAGAAATTAAATTTTTATCATTATGTAACGTCCTTCTTTAACCTTGGTAACTGTCCTTGCTTTGAATTCAACTGTCTGAAATTAATATAGCTACTCCTGCTTTCTTTTGACTAATATTAAAAACATAGTATATTTATCTACAGCCATTTACTTTTAATCTACATGTTTCTTAATATTTAAAGTGGATTTCTTGTTGACAACACATAGTTGGGTCCTACTTTTTGATCCACTTTGAAAATCTGTCTTTTAATTGGTGTATTTAGATGATGGACTCTCATACTTGTCCACTAAGTGTCAACCAAGTCATCAACTATAGTTTAGGTTTTCTAACCCATGTACTGGTTTATACGGTTTTTGCATGTACATTTCTGCTCTGGTAAGTTGTGATTCTCCATATAGGTCTGTCTGTGCCCCAGTTTGGAGGGCAGCAGTTTACACTGTGAACTTCTTATCAACCTGAACCAGGTCATTTCAGTGTCACACAGAAAGACAAAGACTGAACCATAAGGAATTTCCACAAAGGAAGCTTTACTCCAGGAAGTTCTTCTGTGGGGAGCATGGCAGAGTTAGCATTCCAAAGAGCCATCTCTCAAGTCACCATATGAGACAGTTTATGAAGGGGAAGGCAAGAGGGGCTTCTCCTACAGGCTCAGGAAGGCACCAGCTGGTCTAGTCAACTCACAGCTGTTGATGTATTCATTCTGGAATGCTTCTTTG
This sequence comes from Scalopus aquaticus, assembly GCA_004024925.1. Classification (NCBI taxonomy): domain Eukaryota; kingdom Metazoa; phylum Chordata; class Mammalia; order Eulipotyphla; family Talpidae; genus Scalopus; species Scalopus aquaticus. The sequence continues at coordinate 3,449 of PVIJ01025611.1, forward strand.
TTCTTTAACTGAGTCATAAAAACCCCTAGGTGGGTTTTTAAGGCACAGGTGTTGCTTATCCCCTCAGAAAGCATTCCAAGAATTGACTCATGAACTTTTGGTTAACTCCCACCTAAAACAATTGTGCTATAAAGGACAGTCATGGTGGGGAGGGGCAGTCAGCAACCGTACCTTTAATGGTTATAACGTCTATTCTTCAATGACTACAAGAAGAGCTGTTCATTCTTCAATTTGCTAAACCTTTTACTTGTTAGAGGACAGAATGACTTCCACAAAACTAAGTCAATTACTCATCTGAGACCATGAGCATGGGAGCCAAATATTAAAGATGACAGAGCAGGAAGATAAAGGGAGACTGATCACTGATGTTTTTGACTTGCAATACTTGGATTGCCTTCCTTGGGACTTCTTGGTCTTGAAAATAAAAATATACTTTTCTTTGGTTTTGGTAATCTGGTTTTCACTACATGTAGCTGAATGCAACCATTGATACATACGTTTGACCATTTCACTCCTCACTGACATTTTTACCTACAGGGTGGGCAAAAATTTGAAACCATACATATTATATCCGTGTGTGTATATAAGTGTGTGACTAACTCATTCCAAATTGCCATTTATATAGAATTTTTAAAACAATGAAATTCACAGAAAATAAAACCTTTTAGTTTTTCCTTTACCAAATAATATGGGCTTTCCCAGTATTGCATTATCTAGAATGTGTCTTCTAATCCTAGAAATGTCCAGGATATATCAGCATTAAGACATCACATTATCACAAATTCAAAACTCCTCTCCCAGAAGTCAAAGTTGGCTCCAATGGATTCCATTTCCCTTACTCTATAATATACTATATTGTCAGGATATTATACTAGAAGGTGGATCTTGGATTTCATCAGGAGATGAAACACTATTAGGGACAGAAACTTGACTATAGCATATCAGTTCTTTCATGGAATAAATAGGACATTAAAAACAATTAAAAAGAATTATAATTAAAAATAGAATTACCACATGATCCAGTAATCCCACTTCTGAGTAGTTACTTGAAGAATATGAAAATATAAATCAAACAGACATGCATCCCTATGTTCATTGCAGCACTGTGTACAATAGCCAAGGTATGGAAATAACTCAAGTCCCAAGTCCCACAACAGATGAGTGGATAAAGGGACACTATTACACAATGGGACACTATTCAGTCATAAAGAGATGAAATTTTGCCATTTGTGACAATGACCCTGAGAGGATTGTGCTAAGTAAAATAAGTCAACATTCATTTATGATAAAAATCCCTCAAAAATGGAGATAGGTGTAGCGTATCTCAACATAATAGAGGCCACAAATGACAAATCCAGAGCTAACAACATTTTCAACTGTGAAAAACTAAAAGCCTTTTCTCTAAAATCTGGTATAAGATAAGGATGTCCACTTTCACTGAAACTACTCAACATAGCATGGGAGGCTCTATCTAGAGCAATTACACAAGAGACAGACATAAAAGGAATTCAAATTGTAAAGAATCAGTAAAACTATCACTACAGGGCCTCCCCAGTGGCGGAGCGGTTGAGCGCTGCGCTGTGGAGCTGTCAGCGGCGGTGACGCGAGTTCGACGGCCGGCCGAGGAGAATCCCACATGGTGGGGCAGACCTCTCCTGCCTCACCCGCTGCTCCCCTCAGCAGTGTACTTCTGATCTGCCTGTTCTGCTCCCCACTCTGTCTCTGGTGAACCCTCTCGACTCCCCACGCCTCTGGCCTCTACCCCAGCTTGTATGTAAAAAAAAAAAACAAAAAACACAAAACAAAACTATCACTACATGCAGATTTTTCAAATTAAACTCTCAAAAAACGCCACTAAAAGCTAAATGAAATAATAAGTCAGTAAAGTGGCAGGTTACAAAATCAGCTTACAAAAATCAGTTGCCTTCCTATATACAAACTATGAGCTAGAAAAAAAGAAATCAAGAAAACAATTCCAGTTGCAACTGCATCATAAAGAATTAAATATCTAGAGATAAACTTAACAAAGCAGGTAAAAGACCTGTACAATGAAAACTATTAAGAAATCATTAAAATAAATAGAAGACACAAAAAGTGTCTTCTATTCCCTGCTCATAGATCAGAAGAATTAACATGGCAAAATGGCCATTTTACCCAAACCAATATACAGATTCAATGCAATCCCTATCAAAGTTTCAACGGAAATCTTCAAGGAAATAGAACAAACACTGCTGAAATTCACATGGAATCACAAAATATCCCAAATTGCCAAAGCAATTCTGACAAAAAAAGGAGAAAGAACATGTCATTACATTCCTAGACTTAAAAGCTATTGTAATCAACACAGTATGGTACTGCAATAAAAACAGACACACAGACCAATGGGACAGAATTGAGAGTCCAGAAATAAACCCACACTTACATAGAAAACTAATCTACAACAAAGGAGCCAAGAATATACACTGGAGAAAGGAAAGTCACTTCAACAAATGGTATTGGGAAAACTGGACAGACACATGCAAAATAATGAAACTAGACTGCTATGTAATACCATATACAAAAATTAACTCAAAATGGATTAAAGACTTGGATATAAGACATGAAACCATATAATACATAGAGGAAAACACTGGCAAAACATGACATTAGCTCCAGTGATGTTTTTGTGGACTTGTCTCCAACAGACAGAGAAACAAAGGAGAATATGAACAAATGAGTCTCAATCAAACTAAAAAGCTTCTGTATAGTGAAAGAAACTACCACTAGAACAAAGACCCTACGGAATGGAAGAAAATATTTGCATTCCATACATCTGACAAGGGGTTGACATACAAGACACAAAGAACTCCCCACAACTCAACAAAAAAGAAAACCAATAATCCAGTCAAGAAATGAGCGGAATAGCTAAACAGACACTTCTCCAAAGATATACAGATAGTCAACAAGCACAGGAAAAAAATGCTCATCATAATTTATCATCAGGGAAATGAAAATCAAAACCACAATGAGACCTATTTCATACCTGTGAGAATGGTACATATAAAAAAAAAACAGAAACAAATGTTAACAAGGATGTGGAAAAAACGGAACTCTCACACACTGTTGATGTGAATCTAGAGTGGTCTAGTCCCTATGGAAAACAGTACGGATGTTTCTCAAAATATTAAAAATATATCTACAATGTGATTCACTATTTTACTCCCAGGATCTACCCATGAGTATGCATAAACTACCTAAGAATACAAAAACACTAACTCAAAGGGACTTATGCATTCCTATGTTCATCACAGCACTATTTACAATGGCCAAGTTATGGAAGCAACCTAAATACCCAAGGACAGATGTGTGGATTAGTAAGATGTGGTACATATATACATAGTGGAATACTGCTTGTCTATAAATAAAGATGAACTCTTGCCATTTGCGACAATGTGGATGGAACTAGAGGGGTTAATGTTAAGCAAAGTAAGTCAGAAGGAAAATGACTTACATGTGGTATAGACAGACAAAATGAAGGAATAGACAAAACCAAACCAACAATAAACCCTAGAAATCAGACTGTAGAATTGAGGCTACCAGATAGTTAGGGGGAGGGAAGAGAGCCATGTGGGGAGGATATCTTATGGACTATGGTGGGAGGGTGTGCCTCTGAATCATATACAGTGTTGTAAACCAACATTAGTTCAATAAGGTAAATACTAACTAAAACTTAGATAAATAAAATAAAAGACATGGGTGGTTTTGCCTTTTTATTACTGTATTTTAGGAGTTGTTATGTGACTGTATATCAGACATATATTTCGAGACCATTTTCTCCTAACATCTGCAGCTTATGTAATTATTTTCTTAATAATTGCTATCTTTCAATGAGAATAAGTCACAATTTTAATGATATTTATCAATTTTATATTTTTGTAATTAATGTTTTTTCTATCCTAAAAAATCATTTTCCTTTTCCCAAATTGCAAAGATATTCTACTTTGTTTTCTCCTAGGAGTTTCATAGTTTTAGTTTTTGTTTAGGCCTATGATTCATTTAAAATTACTTTTTAATTAGGTGTGAAATAGTGGTTGAAGCTGATTTTTTTTCCAGATGGATATTCAGTTGTTTCAACATCAAACATTGAAGATGCTTGTTTTGCTACTTTAGTTGAAAATCAAATGACTCAGGGTCTATTTCTGAGCCTTTAAGTCATTTTATTGATCTATTTGTCTATCTTCATGCTCGTTTCACACACTCATTGCTGTAGCTTTAGAGTAAGTTGCTGTAGCTTTAGAGTAAGTCTTGAAGTCAGGTAATATAAGTTCTCCAAATTTATTATTTTCCAAAAGAGTTTAAAATAACTTATCAACTTAGTATATATTAATGTTTTATTGGTAGATAATAAAATCTACCCAGTAAACATTACCAGATATTATCATTATGTGTTTAGTTACAGACCCTGAATTCAAAAGGAAGGATATGTCTTTGTTGCTCATTTTTTTCGCCTCAGCAATATTTTTATCATGTCAACAGGATGAAAGAGATTTGTAACAGATAATTGTCATTTTGAGTTCTCAGCATCCAAGTATCCTTCCTGTTTTGTTTCCTTTGTCTCAAATGCCAAACACCCTTTTTCTGTTTAACTTTTATTTATTCTCCAGTTCCAAGCTAAGTTATAAAAACAGAACCATTCTCATTTGTATAAAAATAAATATTTAGGAACACATTTAAGAGTTGTAGGACCTCTCCACTGAAAACACAAAACATTGTTGAGAATAACTTTTAAGCCTCTTAAAAATAAAGAGATACGGATAGCAAAACTCAATATTGTTCGTGGATTGGTAAACTCAATATTGCTAAAATGCCGTGTCCCCAAATTGACCTAGAGATTTAACCCATCACAATTACAATATCAGAAGGCTCTGGTAAGGGGTGAGGAAGTAGAAATTAACAAATCTTTATTCTAAAACTTATATGGAAATGCAAAGGTCCTAGGAAACTCAAAAAGTCTTGAAATATAAGGACAAAGTTGCTGAACTTAGCTATCTGACTTCTGGACTTACAATGTCTTCCTCTAGGATAACTTCCATGGCCCTCTCAATCTGGGTTAAGAGTCTCTGTTCTGTATTCCCATAGTATTCTGGATTAAAGCACTGAATATAGCATAATATTCATAGCATATTTGATGATGTATTATTTGTGTGTGTTCCTCACCTTTGGGCATGGCCAGAATCTATCTTGTTCACCACTGAATCTATACCACCCAGAAGGGTACCCACAAGCTACAGACATGTAAGTATTCACTGCATTAAACTGAACTTAATTAATGTAAAAGAGTTAATATTTTAAAAAGAAAGCCCACATAATTCTGTATTTTGCTTGAAAATAAAAATGGTCAGGATTAGGTCTTCAGACCTGATTGAAGTTTGGGTTTTTGTTTTTTGAGATATAGCCATATAACATAATATATACATTGTGAAATGATCACCCATTACCGACATAGTTACAATTTTTTCTTGCAATGAGGACATTTAAGATTTACTCTCTTTAACAACTTTTAAATATATAATAAGTACAACATAGCCTATAGTCACCATGTTGTATTTTACATCCCGGTGATCTAACCAGATGACTTTACCACTAGGTCCTACCAAACATTTTAGGAAAAATTAACACCAATTCTTCACAAAATCCTCAAAAAGTGTGAGGAGAACAGAGCACTTCTCAACTCTTTTTATGAGGCCAGTATTCTGATATGAAAACCAGACAAATAATCACAAGAAAACACAGACTAATCTCTATTACAAATATGGATAACCACTCCTCAAGAAATACTAGCGAACCAAAACCAACAATATATAATACAATGATTAACCATGACCAAGTAGGATGCCAGTCTGGTCTAACTTCCAAAATCAATTGATGTAATTTATATCAATATAATGGAAAAGAAAATTCACAATATTATAAAAGCATTTAACAAAATCCAATACTCTTTCATGATTAAAAAAAAAACTCAACAAACTGAAAACAGAAAGGAACTTCAGCAATTTCTTTCTCAGCAAGGTTTCAGGATACAATCAATATATAAAAACGACTGTATTTCTATACACTAGCAGTGAATTTCCCAAAAATGAAATCAGGAAATGATTTCATTTACAACAGCATCAAAAGGAATAAAATCCCTCGAAATAAATTTATCAAAAGAAGTGTAAAACTTATACTCTGAAAACCACAAGACATTATTGAATGGTATTAAAGAAGATAATTGGGAAAACATTCCATGTTCATGCATTAGAAGACTTAACATTATTAAAATGGTGGTAGTCCTAGTCTGACCTACAGATTCAATGCAACGCTGATCAGAATTCCAGCAGAAATCTCTGTAGAAATCACTAAGCTGATTGTAAAGTTTACATGGAATTGTAAGGGACCTAAAACAGTCAAAACAATCTAAAAAGAGAAAAAAAAAGTAGGAGGATTCATATTCCCTGATTTCAAAAATTCGTACGAATTAACAATAATCTAGATATTGTGGTAATAGCACAAGAATAGAAGTATAGATCAATGGAATAGACTTGAGAGTATAGAAATAAACCTGTATGTGTACGGTCAACTAATTTTTGACAAGAATGCCAAGCCTATCCAATAGGGAAAGAATAGTTTTTTCAAGAAACAGTGCTGGGACAACTGAATAGTAATGTGCAGAAAAATGAGGTTAAATTCTTTTCTCATACCGACATTAACCAAAACCAACAGACACCCTACCAACTGGGAAAAGATTTTTGCATACAATACATCTGATAAAGGACTGATAACAAAAATTTACAAGGAACTCACACAACTCAACAAAAACAAAGCCAATAACCCAGTCAAAAAATGGGCAGAAGAGCTCAAAAGGCACTTCTCCAAAGAAGAAAAGCAAATGGCCAACAGATACATGAAAAAATGCTCAACATCACTTATAATCAAGGAAA
>PVIJ01025612.1:0-10405 GCA_004024925.1 Scalopus aquaticus
TGTTGCCCTTTGATGTGCAGCTTTGGGTGTGTTGTGGTGCCTCTGGGATGGTATGGTTTTGTGGATGGGTGTGCTCACCTCCCCTAAACCCCCACCTTGAGAGCCCAGGCTCCCCCGAGCTTAGCCGCAGCCAGCCTTTGGTGGTGTTGGAGTTGTGGGAAGGGCAGTGGTAGCATGGGTCACATGGAAAGGCCCCCCCCAGTGGTGATACTGGGTGGGGATGGATGGACAGGAAGCAGACAGAAGCGAGCTTTGCCCTGCCAGGTGGGCATTGTGTGGCTTTTTTGAGGGGGGCCCTAGGATTTGGGGGCATGGGCCTGTGGGGAGACTCTTGGTTGGGCTGGCTGAAGGGGCTGGCCAGAGCCCCGGGTGTGGGCGCAGGACTGCCTTTGTGTTGTGGTGGTGGTGGTATTACCATGTGTGTTTTCCACGGAGGCCCAGTTGGTTTTGGAGGTCGCCTTGAGAAGCTCTCTGGGCATGCCTTGCACCTGAGCCCCCTGTCCTCCCCTCCCCTGTTGGCCATCAAAGCCTGCTGTGCATGTGCGTCTCTCCTTGGTGCTGCCTGTCCTCTCTCCCCTCTCCTCTATGCCCTCAAATGGGGGCTGTGGGGCTGGGGGGTTTGTTGGGCCATGTGTGTGTGGGAAGAGTGGTTTCCTTTGCCCCAGGGGTGCCAAGCATCCCTGGGGGGGGAAGAGCCTTGCTGGTAGCTGGTGGTTTGGGGGCTCCCTGGGCTTCTCCTGTGTGGAGGTGGTTTGCTGGGTTGGGTCTGTTGAGAAACGGTCAGTCACCGCTTGGTACCTGCTGGGACTGCTGTGGTGCTTGGAGGACCTGTGGTGGTGAGACCCCTGTGGGGTTCTGTCCCCAGCGACTGGCTGTTTTTCATCCATGACAGGTCCCCTCCCTGTGCCTGCCTTTACCACGCTTGGCCTGGGGGTGGCCCCTTCTCCCCCTGCCGTGTCTTTTATGGCTCTGATGCTTCCTGTCTGCTCTCCTGCCTGTTGCCGGTCCATGCCCAGGTTGCAGTCTCTCAGGAGGTGGGGGGTTTGCCTGTGTGCCCGGTGTGCATCACTGACCCACCTGAGCCTACTGTGTCCCACTTCTCTGTGTTGTGCCACCAACCACGGTCAGATGGTGGCGATGGTGGTGTTGTGTGTGGGCTTACATGTCCATGTGGCTGCTGTCACCCCAGCCCCGCACCATCTCTCGTCTTCCCCTCCCACTCGGACACAGGCTGTTTGAGCTTGAGGCTGGACCCCCAGGCAGGGCTGCTGTTGTTGCCTGCCAGGGTCATGTGCTGTTCCCCCCTCCCTGTGCCTTGATGTGGTCCCCCTGGTGCCCTGTCCTTGGCTCTGTGCTGGTGTCTGGTGGGTGGTGATGGGTGCAGGGGTGAGCAAGATGGCCACCAGCCTGCTGTACCCCTCCACATCCTTCCAGGCCTCTAGGGGCATTTCTGGTTGGGGGTCAGCAGGGGGGCCCTCCTTGGACCATCCCCAGTCCTTCTCCCACTTCCCAGCCCCACTGCTGCTGCTGTGGTGCCCTTGCCCTTGTTCCAGTGTCCTGTTGGGTGCACCCCTGTACTCTTGTGGCAGGCCTGCCTGGGCCAACCTGGAGATGCATCAGTCTCCTGGCTCTCTGAGCTTTCTACCTGGTTGATCCTGCCAGTAGCATAAGCTTGTCTCAAAGATTAAGTACACAACACCTGGTACAGTGAAACTGCAAATGGCTCATTTATATGGTTCCTTTGGTCACTTGCTCCTCTCCTACTTGGATAACTGGTAATTCTAGAGCTAATACACATGCCAGTGGGCACTGACCCCCTTTGTGGTGGGGACATGTGCATTTATCAGATCAAAACCAACCCAGTCAGTCTTGGTCCAGTTCCAGCTGGGTGGCGGGTGCTGGCGGCTTTGGTGACTCTAGATAACCTTGGGCCAATTGCATGCCCCCCCACTGTGGCGGTGATGACCCATTTGAAAGTCTGCCCTATCAACTTTCGATGGCTGTTGCTGTGCCTGCCATGGTGACCATGGGTGACAGGGAATAAGGGTTTGAGTCTGGAGAGGGAGCCTGAGAAAAGGCTACCGCATCCAAGGAAGGCAGCAGGCACGCAAATTACCCACTCCCGACTGGGGAGGTAGTGATGAAAAATAATACAGGACTCTTTTGTGGCCCTGTAGTTGGAATAAGTGCACTTTAAATCCTTGAGTGAGGATCCACTGGAGGGCAAGTCTGGTGTCAGCAGCCGCGGTAATTCCAGCTCCAATAGCGTGTATTAAAGTTGATGCAGTTAAAAAGCTAGTAGTTGGATCTTGGGAGCAGGCTGGTGGTCTGCCGTGAGGCGAGCCACTTCCCGCCCCCTGCCCCTTGTCTCTCGGCGCCCCCTTGATGCTCTTAGCTGAGTGTCCTGCAGGGCCCCAAGTGTTTACTTTGAAAAAATTAGAGTGTTCAAAGCAGGCCCTTGCCGCCTGCATACTGCAGCTAGGAATAATGAAATAGGACCATGGTTCAATTTTGTTGGTTTTTGGAGCTGAGGCCATGATTAAGAGGGATGGCCAGGGAGATTTGTATTGTGCCACTAGAGGGTGAAATTCTTGGAGTAGCGCAAGACAGACCACAGCGAAAGCATTTGCCAAGAATGTTTTCATTATTCAAGAATGAAAGTTGGATGTTTGAAGATTATCAGGTACCATCATAGTTCCAACCATAAACAATGCTGACTGGTGATGTGGTGGTGTTATTCCCATGACCTGGCAGGCAGCTTCTGGGAAACCAGAGGCTTTGGGTTCTGGGGGGAGTATGGTTGCAAAGCTGAAACTTAAAGGAATTGATGGAAGGGCACCACCATGAGTGGAGCCTGTAGCTTAATTTCACTCAACATGGGAAACCTCTCCTGGCCCTGACATGGACAGGATTGACAGATTGAGAGCTCTTTCTTGATTCCATGGGTGGTGGTGCATGGCCATTCTTGGTGGAGTGATTTGTCTGGCCAACTCCGATAGCGAAGGAGACCCTGGCATGCTAGTTACGTGACCCCCAAGTAGTTGGCATTCCCCAACTGCTTAGAGGGACAAGGTGTTCAGCCACTCGAGATTGAGCAATAACAGGTCTATGATGTCCTTCGATGTCTAGGGCTACACACGTGCTACACTGACTGGCTCAGTGTGTGCCGACCCTCCACTGGCAGGTGTTGGTAACCCATTGAACCCCATTTGTGATGGGGATTAGCGATTGCAATTATTCCCCATGAAGGAGGAGTTCCCAGTAAGTGTGGGTCATAGGATTGCGTTGATTAAGTCCCCGCCCTTTGTACACACCACCTGTCGCTACTACCAATTTGGTGCTTTAGTGAGGCCCTCAGATAGGCCCCGCTGGGGTTGACCCAAGGCCCTGGTGGAGTGCTGAGAAGACAGTCGAACTTGACTATCTAGAGGAAGTGAAAGTCCTAGCAAAGTTTCCTGTGGGGAAGGATCATTAATGAAGAGGCAGATCATGCCGTTGCATGTGTCCTTGCCCAGGTCACCCCTTTACCCTGTGTGGTGTGGGTGGGCCAGTGTCTCACTGGGCCCTGCTGGTCGTGAGGGAAGGGGGTGGGGGGCTGGTGGGCTGGCGGGAAGAAATCTGTTGGCAAAGGTGAGGAGTTTCTGAGGGTTGCAGACCTGGTCATCCTGGGAGGTCTTGGAAAAGGGGGCCTCTCCCTGTGGTGTGTGGGGGGTCCCCTCAGTGGTGTGGGTGTGGAAGGGAGTTTGAGAAAAAGGTGCTGGTGGTGGGTGGGGGATGCAGTCTGGGTGTGGGGGAAGGGGTGTGGGGGAAGGGGTGTGGGGTCCATGTGATTTTGGGGAGTGGGTCCTGTGCCCTGCCCCCTCTGGTCTCATGTGTCTCCCTGTCCATGCTGCTGACCCCCTCTGTTCTCTGACCCCCTTCTCTCTCTGCCCCTGTCTCACTGGGCCACTTCTCATAAACTTTGGTGGGGGGGGTGGAGGTTCTTTGCCTCTTCTCCTGCCACTGTTGCTGCCGCCCCTCCTCTGTGCCTTCCTGTCCACTTTCCATCAATCTTGCCCTTCCCCCCCACATTGGGGTGGGTTGAAGGTTTTGCCGCTGTTGCTTCCCAGCCCCCTCTCCCACTCCGCTCTGGCACTAGTGGTCCCCTTGTTGCATCCTGCTCCCACTGTGGGGGCTGGGGGCTGTGCTGTTTACTCTTCCATGGGATGTGCTGGTTGGTTTTTTGGGGGTGGCGTCCCCCTGGGACCTGCCTGCCCACACCACCTCCTGCCCATGGGTGGCCTGCGTCTCAGTCACATCGTGCTGCCTGTCTCCTCTGCGCTGCCCTCCTGCAGCCCCCTGGCTTTTTAGGGCCGCTTCACAACGCCATCCATTTGCCCCTCTGTGGTGTGGGGCCCAGGATGCCTGGGCACTTGGGGCTTCCCTGCTGGGTTTAGGGAGTGGTAGGGGTGAAGCTCCAGAAGATGGCTTTCAGTATTATCTTTCCCTACCCCGACGGGGGCCAGTGGGTATTCAGTGGTCTCTGAGGCACCGCAGTGATGGTGGGGGTTGGCCATCCGCCGGGTGTGGGGAGTGTGGCAGCATCACGGACGCTTGTGCCCTCTTTGGCCCCCACAATGGGGTGGCTGCAGATGGGTAGTGGCCTGCATTGAAGGCTGGTGAGGCGGTCTGTGTGGTGGCCCCCTGCCTTGCCTGCCCCACCCTTGTTCAGGTACCTAGAGTGTTCCAGTGTGGTGGTTTAAAGACCCCATGGAGGGGTCAGCCCGGCTGCATTGGGTTGGTGGCAGTCAGGCCGTGAGGAGTATGGAGAGCTGTTGTCTTCTCCCCCAGACCCCCACCTCCCCTGCCCTGGCTTTGGGGCAGGGAAAGGCGGTGGGCCCCCTGGGTGCCTGTGGGGCATCTGAGCCCATCCCTTGTGGTTTGGTGCCAGGTGCCCGTTGTTGCAAAAACCTTTCTGCACCTCCCCGTCCTTTGGTCTTGTCTCTCTGCTGGCCCTGCAGGACATATTGATCATTGACACTTTGAACGCACTTGTGGCCCTGGGTTCTGCCCGGGGCTACACCTGTCTGAGCGTCGCTTGATGATCAATTGTTAATGTCCCGTGCCTGCGGGGCATCGTGTGGCCAGGGTCCCCCTTGCCTGCCAACTTGGGTCCTCCGTACCACTAAGTGCAGAGGGTGGCGTGTCCCCCTCTTCATGCCCAGGTTGGGGGGGTTTGTGCTCCCTCACCAGAAGGTGAGAAGCGAACTGGGAAGCCCTCGTGTTGGAGGAACGGCAGACCCCAGGGCCTTCTGAGTCCTCGTTAGGGGTCTGCTTTCCTGCCGCCCAAGTTCTTGTGGGGGACATGGGACTTGGGGGTTCTAAGGTACTGGATGCCTATTGTCTGATACTAGGGCCCTCAATACCCCTTCGGGGGGGAAACCCCATCATTGGGGGTTGGGCATGCGCACAGACCTGTGAATCAGGGATGTGTGCCCGGCAGGCGGCACACGGGACACCGTGGTGTCCTCTGCCACAATGCGAATGCCCTTGTATTGCGGCAGTGGGTCTCTTGGTAGACCGTGGGGTTGGGGTTAGGTTTGATGGGGGTGATGTAAGCAGTGGAGGCGGCAGCAGCAGCAACCCCCGTGTGCGCCTGGGGAACCGGAGGCATCAGTGTGGGCTGAATTGATCCTTGCATGGCCAGACTCCACTCCCGGCACAAGTTGAAACATGTCCTGCTTATTGTCCTGCAAGTGTATGGGTGTGGAGGCATTAAAGCGAAACAGGAGCAGCAACATGAGGCCCAGCCTATTACAATAAAGTATCCATGAGGCCAATGGAATGAAACAGAGGGAGAGAGAGAGAGCAGGCAGAGACATTTTCTCTCCAGGCCAGTACCCTGGGGCCTGCTGCATGGGGCCCAGCCAAGATTAGACTCACAATGCATTTCTAGTTGTAGGGCCTGGGACATGGCACCATCTGAGAAAACCTCTAGGAAACTAACCCCCTAGGATTTCGGGGATATGTACGCATATACAAAACACAGAAAAACGATTCATTCATTCATTCAACCAACCAAGCCACCAACCAAGCAAGCAACCAACCAAAGTTGAGGTGTTCCTGGACCAGGCAGGTGCAGGGTATGGCTATTTTAAATGTCCTTAATAATTCCAAGCTCTAGGTTTGTCTTTGAATGAAAACGGCTTTGAAAGGAAACCAAAGGTAGTGTTGAAAGCCTGAGAACATTTCCCTCCCCGCAGCCCTAATAGCCCAGCACAGCCCCGGCCCACTGAACTCCTCTTCCCTTCAGGTGGCACAACCCCGCTTCGGCCACCAGGTGGCGCTGTGTCCTGGATTTATTTCTTTATTTCTGTTTAGGCGATATGCCTTTTCAGATACAGTTTCGGGGGCTCCCAGACTGCTGAGGTGTGCAATATTTTAGGACAATCAGAAGGGACTGTTCCAAAAGAGTGAGAAAGCCGATGTTAACATTTCTGAGCAGCCTCCGTTTTACACTTTTTCTTGGGAGTGACAACGCTTCCCTTTCCATTTTTAACTTTGCAGGATAAAGCAAATAGGACACATTGACTGCAGGTGTCTCCCAGGAGAAAGGGGGGAGATTTTGTGGCGCTCTCCTGAGGATCCCCAGAATGACCTTTGGTGAAGCAAATGACGGGCTACCCAAATTTTACTTTAGTTTAGATTTCTGGGAAGCTTTCTCCTAGCTGTGAGAAAAAAGCAGCAGCCACACTGAATGTCTCTGAAAGCTCTGGCTCAACTCAGGAGTGGGGAGTACCATGTTGCCAATCTCCTAACTGAAACCGTTGACCATGGAAGAAAAACTTCAATTTTGTTTTAAACTCCCATGATTTGGACACCCCCACCCCCAAGACATCAGGTATGCAAAGTCAACAGCCCAGGTAAGACATGAAAATGAGAGCTGTCACCCTCTTAGAGTCCATTCCCAAGCCAGGCAAGAGTTTAATATTCTACCTGGTGAGATCCTGATGTCCAAGAATGACTGGGGGTGTGGGGGAGGGGTCCCTGGGGGTGCAGCCGGTTAGTGAGTGCAGGATGAAGCTGTGCAGAGCCAAGCCAAATGTGATTGTGAGCACACTTGGGCTTGCCGGCGGTTCCCGGGGCGCGGCAGGGCTGAAACGCTGCCGGCCCTTCTTCCGGCAAGGGGAGTGGGCGTGGCCGCATAGGCGCGGCCGCACAGGCGCTGCTCTGGGCCGTGCCTATGCGGCCGCCACTACCCGGAGCCGCCGCGCCTGTGCGGCCGCTGGAAATTGTGGGCGTGGCTCACGCAGGTGCTCACGCAGGTGCAGTTTCCCGGCTTTTCCTAATATTAAGGTCTAAGATAAGGGAAAAATGCTATCTGAGGGAAGGAGGCAGGGCGGGAGGGGAAGAGAGAGAGAGGATAGGGAGAGAGAGAGAGAGAGAAAGAGAGAGAGAGAGAGCAGAGACCTTTCTGCTCAGGCCAGAGACAAAATGAAGTTGTCTGACAGTCGTCTGACAGTCTCATGCATTTCTGAGCCCGGTAGGGGAAGATGGCTCCTTCACCACTCTTGTTGGATTTTCAAGGTTCTGGACTTGGGAGTAAGTCACCTGTCGACTTGGGCGCGAGAAGAATTCACAGCCGCGACGCCGCTTGACCAGAGACAAGCAGCAAAGTTTCTCCAGAGATGGGGGTAACTTTGACCTTGCAGGGAGAAGTGGGCGTGGAGCTGGGGTAGTGCAGTGCAGACTCCTAGGGAAGAAGAAATGTGAAGGAGGACGCGGGCTCCCTTCTTTCAATGGGGTCCAGAAACTGCTCCTTTGCCAGACTATCACTAACTGAGATGAAGACTTGGACTCTGCACTTGACTCAGCCAAAACGTGCTGGGAGATGCAAAAGACATAATATGGTGGGTGGGGTAGGGGAATCTCTAGGTTTGCCACGTGCTGTGAGGCGTTTGGGGAATCGCAAAACAGAGCAGTAGCCCTGACTGCTACGGCTCCGGTCTTGCCAGCTGCATCCCTTAGCAGTGTATCTCAATGAATCCTCCTTTTCTGGTCTGCACTCTTTTCTGGAGAATTCTTTCAGCCCCACGTCATTGAGCTCCCCCTCCTCCACCTTACTGATTGTCTTGCCCATCTATCTGGGGGCAGCATTCACACGTGAGGTGTTGTGTGGAGGAGGAGGGTGTCCCTTCTTCCTCTCCTATCCTCCCCTCCCCTCCAAACTCGACTCTATTAACCTCCCCTCCCAAGACCCCGTTCTGTTCTGTCCTGTCCTGCCCTGTCCTTTCTCTAGGACCCATCCTTCCCGGTCTCTTCCAAATAGCAGTCAGGGTTGCAGCCAAAGCCTGCAGTACCGGGCTCACTCACTGTCACCTCCTTCCGATTGGAAGAGTGTGGCGGCCGCTTATGCCCAAGGTACTTGGCTGGCAAGTGGGGAGCATAGAACTGGCATTCGAGAGGTAGGGCGCCCGGAGAGATGGTAGGGATAGCTTTGGAGCGGCGGGCTGATTATCTTTGGGGATCAGTGCAGTCTGCTGAAGGGCATCCTGAACACAAATGTCTCTAGAAAGACACCAAAAGAGCACATGCGCTGGGCTGAAAACTGAAAACCCATCAGAACATTGCTCTCCATGAAAGTGCCTTCGGTTGAGGCCAGGCAATTACTCGTTGTGAGGTGGTTTGGGCTGGACCGGGGTGCTGTGCAGGTCAGTGGGAGGCCCTGGGCAACGGTACCATCTGTGCCAACCTCCAGGAAACTAGCCCCCTAGGATTAAGGGACCTGGACGCACACTCAAACACGTTGGTTAGTTCATTCTTCCGTTCTTGTTTCATTCATTCATTCATTCATTCATTCATTCATTCATTCATCCATTCATCCATTCATTCATTCATTCATTCTTTCATACAAGCAACAAAGCAACCAAGCAACCAACAAACCAACCAACCAACCAACCAAAGTCGGGGTGGGCCTGGAGCGGGCAGGTGCCGGGTATGGCTATTTCCAATGTCCTTAATAATTGCAAGCTCTAGGTTTGTCTTTGAATGAAAACGGTGTTGAAAGGAAACCAAAGGAAGTGTTGAAAGCCTGAGAGCTTTCCCCTCCCGTCAGCCCTAATAGGCCAGCACAGCCCCGGCACACTGGACACCTCTTCCCTATAGGCGGCACAACCACGCTGCGGCCACCAGGTGGCGCTGTGTCGCAGATTCAGTTATTATTTTTTATTTTTTTAATTAATTGTTTGCTTGTTTGTTGTTTATTTATTTATTTATTCATTCATTTCTGTTGAGTCGATATTCCTTTTCAGATACAGTTTTTGGGGCTCTCAGACTGCTGAGGTGTGCAATATTTGAGGACAATCAGAACGGACGATTTGCATCCCTATGAAGGTACTGGCAGTTGTTCCAAAAGAGTGAGAAACCCGATGGCAATATTTTTGAGCAGCCCCAGTTTGACACTTTTTCTTGGAAGTGACAAGGCTTCCCTTTCCATTTTTAACTTTGCCGGATAAACCAAAGAGGACACATTCACGGCATGTGTCTCCCAGGAGAAAAGGGGGAGACTTTGTGGCGCTCTCCTGAGGTTCCACAGAATGTCCTTTGGTGAAACAAAGTAGTGGCTCCCCAAATTTCACTTTGGTTTAGATTTCTGGGAAGCTTTCTCCTAGCTGTCAGAAAACAGTAGCAGCCACCTTGAATCTGTCTGCAAGCTCTGGCTCAACTCCGGAGTGGGGAGTATTACCATGCTGACACTCTCCTAACTGAAATCGCCGACCTTGGAAGAGAAACTCCAATTTTATTTTCAACTCCCATGATTAGGACACTGCCAAGATATCAGGTATGCAAAATAAACAGCCAAGGTAAGAGATGAGAAGGAGAGCCATCACACCCTTCGAGTCCATTCCCAAGCCAGGCAAAGTTTCCTATTGTGCCTGGTGAGATCCTGATGTCCGAGAATCACTGGGGGGGGGGTGTGGAGGGGGCCCTGGGGGTGCAGCTGGTTTTGTGATTGCAAGATGAAGCTCCGCAGAGCCACTGCCAAAGGTGATTGTGAGCACACTTGGGCTTGCCGGCCTTTCCCGGGGCGCGGGAGGGCTGAAACGCGGCCGACCCTTCGTCCTGCCAGGGGAGTGGGCGTGGCCGCATAGGCGCCGCGGCTCCGGGTTGGGGCGGCAGCATGGGCGCTGCTCTGGGCCATGCCTATGTTGCCGTCCCTGAGCCGCCGCGCCTATGCGGCCGCTGTAATCGGTGCCCTTGGCTCATGCAGGTGCTCACGCACGTGCAGTTTCCCGGCTTTTCCTAATATTAAGATCTAAAATAAGGGGAAAATGCAATCTGAGGGAAGGAGGCAGAGAGGAAGCGGGAGAGAGAGAAAGAGAGAGAGGAGAGAGAGAGAGAGAGAGAGAGAGAGAGAGAGAGAGAG
>PVIJ01025613.1:0-10402 GCA_004024925.1 Scalopus aquaticus
GGGGGGGGGGGCAGGAGGGGGAAGCGGTGGCCGAGAGCCGTGTCCTGACGGGCTGTGTCTGTGTCTGCAGGTGTCCAGGGTGCGGCGCAGCTGGTGGAGTCTGGGGGAGACTTGGTGCAGCCTGGGGGGTCTCTCAGACTCTCCTGTGCAGCCTCGGGATTCACCTTCAGCAGCTACTGCATGCACTGGGTCCGCCAGGCCCCAGGGAAGGGGCTGCAGTGGGTTGCATGGATTTATACTGGTGATGGTGACACAAGCTACGCAGACTCCGTGAAGGGCCGATTCACCATGTCCAGTGACAACGCCCAGAACTCGGTTTATCTGCAAATGACCAGCCTGAGCCCCGAGGACACAGCCGTGCATTACTGTGCAAGAGACACAGTGCTGGGAGCAGGGGGCATCCCAGACACAAACCTGCAGGGACAGGGCGGGGCTGGGGATGCCCAGGACCAGCAGGGGGCGCTGGGACCACAGTGAGCAGATCAGGACTCCAGGGTTAGGAGACAGGAGGGAGCTGGGATTTCCTTACAGATGTTTCAACAGTTAACTGATGAAAAATGCGAACATGGACTGTGAGCAGGTCTGAGTGGGGAACAGTGAGTGGTGACATCTGAAGTGTGGGTTCCCGCAAAAACAGGCTAAAACAACAGTATAGCGACTCTACCAGTAGATGTGGAATATTAGAGAAATCCAGCACCCACTCATGATAGAATAACTCCCAGTAAACTGAGAACAAATGTGAGTCTTCACCTTGGTAAATAAAACCTCCAAACCCCAAAGCAAGGATCTCACTGAATCGTGACAAACCTGAAACCTCTTCACCAGGGCAGGAAGGAACCTGTTCCCTTTTTGTCTTTCACACTCAAATTGTGCTGAAATCTGAGATAAAGCAATGAAGCAGCTACAGGAAAGAGAACCCAGAGGGGAGCACAGATATAAAATTGTCTTGTTCGCAGATGACATGAACGTCTACACAGAAATTCAAGAGGCTCAGCAAACTCTTCACTGTAACAATAAGCACTTGGAGCAACGTGAAGTCAAGTTTAATTGGAAAGGTTGATAATCAATAGTTAATTACTTGTCTTATACTCATTCTGTCGGTAAGTTAATATGAAACCCATAAGAAAACAAAATGAAATAATATTGTTTACATTAAAAAGTTCAAAATGAAATACTTACATAGAAATCTGACATTGTATAAGATGTATAGGAGGAAAACTAGGAAACTCTGAAACTGTGATGCTGTAAAGCTGAATCTATGGAGAGTTGTCCTGTACTCACAGACGAGAAGATTAAATATTGTCAACCTGTGAGTGATCCACAAGAGAACTGTGGACTCAATTCAGAGCTAATGAAACACAGGGCACTACCTGGTAGATGTTGACAACCTGATTATAAACCTACATGGAGAACTGGATTTGCACATGTAAAAGAAGTTGATCTGGGCAGACCAACAACTACCACAAATTGAATCAAAATGGATCATAGATATAAATATAAAATGTAAAGGAATCAACCCTGTCAGTTAACACAGGAGAAAGCTTTTGTTTCCTTGGGTGTGTGCATGACCTTAATGTGGTGAAATAAAAAGGCGCAGTTCAAGAAATAATTGTTTTATAGGCTCATTAAATGTAAACAATAAACAATGCTGTAAGAGCAAATGTTATGAAAATAAGAAGACAAGCAACAGACACAAAGACGAGAACCCAATGTGATACATTGGGTCTACAGTAAAGTCTATTATCAGAAATGAACACAAACTCTGAAAAATAAATGGGAAAGCCACCAACCCACTGAAATCTGTGCCCAGGGCCTTAACACACACATCGTACATGGACACATGATGGTTTGGAGCCTCAACTTTACTATACTGATATTTGTTTCGATTATTTTAAGTGGAGCCTTTCGGGTTCTCTATGTGTATTACCAGATCTGTACAAACAGCGACAGCTTTACACGTCTCCCTAGGCAGACAGTGAGCATGTGGGGAAGTGGACGTCCCTGTCAGGGTCCTGACCAGGAGCAAAAGCTTCAATCTCTCCCCATGGAGGGTGATGCTGCTGGGGTTGGGCACCTGGTCTTTATCCTGTGGGGTGTGTTACTCCAGCCTCATCTGTGAGACTTTATCATAAATGGGTGTGAGTCTTGTCAGTTGCCTTCTCTGTAGCTGTTGATCTGATCCCGGGTTTTATCTTTCCCCTGGTGAAATGATGAATTCCATGGATGACTTGTCCATGTTCATCCATCCTGTGTCCCTGGAATGAACACCACTGGGTCCTGATGTAGGGTCCTCTCAGTGTGTTGCTAATTTTGTTTGCTCAGGCTTTGTAAATGATTTCTACATGGATATTTATCAGGATATCGGTGTGTCGTTTTCTCTTCCGTGTTTGTCCTTGTCTGACATAGTGTCAGAGTCTTTTTGATCTCTAAAACACTCTTGGCAGTCAACCTCTTTCCGGGTTGCTGGAAGAGACAGGGAAGGACAGCACTGGTTTCCCTTTGAGGGTTTCTTAGACTCCTAGCAAAACCTGCAGGTCCTGTGATATTTTTCTTATTCATTTTACCTTGTTTACTTTCTAAAGTCCTTGCTCGTAATTATTCTGTTAGGTTTTCTATTTCTTCCTTATTCAGTCTTAGAATGTTCTGGGCTTCTAAGATTTTCTGTTTCCCCAGCTTTTCCCATCTGTTGGCACACACACTTCCCAGCAGTTGTGTGAGGCTCTGTATTTTGAGATGTCTGTTGCAACCTCTCCTTGTTCATCTATGATTCTATTTACTACAGTTTTCTCCATTTTTTGAAATGAGAGCATAGACTTGTCAATTTTTTTTAAAGTATCAGCCTTTATTTTATTACTCATTCCTCATTTGAATTGTCTTTTTCACTCATGGTTCATTTTCTTGTTCTCTAGCTCTTAACATTCCTCCCTCCTACTGACTTTTGGGTTCGCCTCTTCTACTTTCATAAACACTTCTGGAATAGTGAGAGAGTATTACTTGAGCTCCCTCTTGCTTCATGCTGGGCCCTACTGCTCCGTCCTTTTCCTTGTGTGGTGTTTGATGGGTTCACAGGTTCTGGTAGGCGTGACTCCATTGTCTTTGTCTCTGGGTCTAATATAACTACTGACTGCATTTTCTAACTAACTCAGTATCTGGTCAGTAGTAGTTCATACAGTGTCTTTATATTAAAGCTTTTTCAGGGCATCATTTATGGATAATTCCCAGTTTGGTATAATTGTGACAGGAGAAGATAATTGATGTGATCTCCACCGTGATGACTGTATTGACACTTAATTGTTTATTATGCTTATGGACAAAAGCATGCTTATATCGCTGTATCTGCTCACTAGTTGTGGGTTCAAACTGCGCAATATGTACTTTCACAGCTGCCCAGACTAGACCCACCACCCACCCAGTTCCCCGGGATCGTCCCTCGCCCAGCCCCACCCCACCTGCCCTCAGTCGCCTCAGTCCTGCACTCAGGTGTCAAGAGCTTGTTATTAGCTGGGTCTTGACTGACCCTTTGTTCTGTTTCTCTGTATCCAGATGTCACTGAGACCATCCAGCTTTGTCTTACTACCTCCGACTTATTTCCCTTAGTAGCAGCTTCTCC
Source organism: Scalopus aquaticus (assembly GCA_004024925.1). Lineage (NCBI taxonomy): Eukaryota > Metazoa > Chordata > Mammalia > Eulipotyphla > Talpidae > Scalopus > Scalopus aquaticus. The sequence goes on from PVIJ01025613.1 coordinate 3,611, forward strand.
CGTTTCGATTTATGTGGCAGCTAATTGCAGGAATTCATCCTTTCCATGCCAGTGCAGTAAGTCCTCGTATCAATACAACTAACTACTCAGAATTTGTCCTCTACCCTCAGGAACATATGTGTTTTACCTCTGCGCTAACTGTGCTATGGAAATAGAGCTTCAGTTAACTCAGGACAGAAAAGGGAACTAAACCCTCAGCAATGGCTTCATGATATCAACCTGTGATGCTTCCCTCCCGCAACTGCATATTTAATGAAACGATCATAACATTTTCAGGTTATTATGTGGTGGATGTAGATAAACTCGTTGTAAATCCTACCTGGACAGTGATTTGCACATACTGAAAAAGTTAACACAGGCAGACAGCCATTGTCAAAAATGAACTCAAAATTAATCACAGACATCATGTAATATGCAAAAGAATTAAACCCTGACAGTTAACAAAGGAAAAACCTTTACATCACTGAGTGTGCACGTGACCTTGATGTGGTTCCACAAAAATTACCCAGTTCACGTAATTATTTGTTTCCAGACTCATTAGGTGAAAACTCTAAATTCTGCAAAAGCAAATGGCATGAGAATAGTCATGCAAGCAGCAGACTTAGGGATGATAATCCCCCATGATGCCTGTGAGTTATGTCCACTATCAAAATGAAAACTCACACCCAGAAAGCCCCCAGCCTGAGGAAACATGTGCCAAGTCCCTGAGCACACTGAGGGTTTCTGCATCTGCGTTTGCCAGGACACTGGTCTGTAGTTTCCTCTCCTGTCCGTGTGTCCCTGTGGGCTTCAGGGTCAGACCACGCTGGCCCCACACAGTGGCCTGGGCAGCCGCCTCCTCAGAGTCTGGAGGGAGAAGGACAGGCCTGGGTTACCTTGAGGGGTTGGCAGACTCACTAGGAAAAGGGGCAGGTTCTGTGTTACCTTTTTTTGGGAGACTTTGAATACCTTTTAGTGTTCCTTCTTGTAACTGTTCTGTTCAGGTTTTCTGTTTTCCTAATTCCCTCTTAGATGGTTCTGAGCCTGCAAATTGGTCCATTTCTTCCAGCTTTTCCCATCTGTTGCTCACTCGCTACTGCAAGGTGTATGGTTGGAACCTCTCCCCATTCATCCTGGATCTGTTTATTAGAGTTTCTCCCCTTTTTCTAATTTCGAGTGCAGAGTATCTATTATGTAATTTTTTCAAGAACCAGCTCTTGTTATCATTGCTCGTTTCAATTCTCTTATTCACTGGTGTTTCATTTATGTCTGCTCTCATTTTTATCATTTCCTTCCTTCTACTGATTTTTCGTTTCATTGTTTCTTCTCTTATAATTATTGGGGACACTGTTGGATTATCATCGGGCTCGTCTTGCTCTGTGCTGAGTCCCGACTGCTAGACCCTTCCTGCGTGTGTGGTTTCTGACGGGTCCAGGAGTCTGGTGCGTAATTACTTCATGCTCATGTCTCTGGGTATAATTCAATTTCTACTTCATTTCCTCACTAATGCAAGGGCAGTCAGCAGTGTTTCATGAGTCTCTAAAATTTTTCAGGCTTCCACGTGTGACTAATTCCAGTTGTGTGCACTTGTGCTCAGAGAAGTTAATGTGACTTCAGTTATCATCGCTGTGTTGACAAACCGTTTTTATTGTGTTTGTGGATGAACTGTGTGTTTACAACTCTGTAACTGCTCTCAGATAAGAGGTTCACACCTCGACAAAAAGTCCTTCACACCTGTCAGCACCCCCAAACATGCCGGGGCTCCTCCCTCAACCATGTCCGCCTGCCCCTTAGCCCCCCTGTGGCCTGTCCTGTAGTCACAGGTGAAGAGTTTATTCTGGGCTCAGGTTTCTCTGTGTCTACAGGTAAGCGATCAAACCATCATTTGTCTTTCTCCTTCAAATTTATTTTGCTTATTATGATCCTCTCAGTTCACCCATATCGCTGTTAATGGCAGGAGTTCATCATTTTTATTTTTATTTATTTTTTTTAAAGATTTATTTTTTATTTATACATACGAGTTGGGGTACAGGCCAGAGGCGTGGGGCGGCACGAGGGTTCACCAGAGACAGAGCAGGGAGGAGAACAGGCAGATCAGAAATACATTGCTGAGGGGAGCAGCGGGGAGGCAGGAGAGGTCTGCCGCGCCATGTGGGAATCTCCCCGGCTGGGCGTCGAACTCGCGTCGCCACTGCCAACAGCTCCACAGCGCAGCGCTTAACCAGTGCGCCACCGGGGAGGCCCAGGAGTTCATCATTTTTATAGCTGACTAGTATTACAGTGAATATATACACCTCATTTTTCTGAACAGCTCCTCTGTCCTTGGGCAGGGGTGGATTCCATAACGAGGCTCCATACATAAGGCTGCATTCAACAAGGACAAAGAAAGGAGCAACACACCCTGCACTGGCTGCCAGCACCTCTGGGGAGTGGGCTCCAAAGGCAAAAGTGCAGCAAAAGCCTGAAGAAACGGGGTTACACCAAAATACAAGCTCTGATCAGTGAAAGAAACTACCAGTAACACCAAAGGCACCTGACGACCTGAGGATGCAACTCAACATGACACATCTGACAAAGGGCTGTTATTGAACTAGACAAAGATCTCCAAAGATCTCAGAGAGGGAAGACCCCACAGTGCACTGTGAGCACAAGCACCTGGGGTCTGTGTCCCCACAAACCACAGGGGCTCAGTGTCCCCCCAGCTCTGTCACCTGATAAGGGACACACTGAATGTGCTGTCATGACCACAAAGTCCCAGGTCCCTCCCGGCTCCTCTGTCCCCACACCCAGCCAGAGCCTGCTATATAGCGGGACACATGCAAATAGGGCCGTCCCCTGCTGCAGAAAACCAGCCTGGCCCACCCTGCAACTCTGCACAGGAGCCAGCTGGGACCAGGGGCCACTCGGTCAGGACGGACGTGGACACTCGCCATGGAGCGTGGGCTGAGCTGGCTGCTCCTCGGGGCTCTTCTGGGAGGTGATTCCTGGGGAGCAGGAGACCCTGAGGGGGGAGGGGGCAGAGGGAGAAGCGGTGGCCGAGAGCAGTGTCCTGACGGGCTGTGCCTGTATCTGCAGGTGTCCAGGGTGCAGAGCAGCTGGTGGAGTCTGGGGGAGACTTGGTGCAGCCTGGGGGGTCTCTCAGACTCTCCTGTGCAGCCTCGGGATTCACCTTCAGCAGCTACGACATGCACTGGGTCCGCCAGGCCCCCCGGAAGGGGCTAGAGTGGGTTGCAGTTATATGGTATGATGGAAGTAAGACATACTACGGAGACTTGGTGAAGGGCCGATTCACCATCTCCAGAGACAACGCCCAGAACTCGCTGCATCTGCAAATGACCAGCCTGAGCCCCGAGGACACGGCCGTGTATTTCTGTGCGAGACGCACAGTGCGGGGAGCAGGGGGGAGCCCAGACACAAACCTGCAGGGACAGGGCAGGGCTGGGGACACCCAGGACCAGCAGGGGGCGCTGGGACCACAGTGAGCAGATCAGGACTCCAGGGAATAGGAGACCCAGGGAGCTGGGATTTCCTTTTTGATGTTTACAAGTTAATTTCTGGAGCTGAGAGACATGATGTGTGAGCAGGTGTTAGTCGGGGACAACAATGTGATATTATGAAATTTGGTTTTCAGAATAAAAGGCTAAAACAGTATTAGAGAAAATCTGACACCTACTCTTCATCAAATAACTGCTGGTCAACTGAAATCCAACTTGAACTCCTCACATTGGCACATAAAACCTGCAAAACTCCCACAGGGAGATTTTCACTCACTCGTGACAACCCAGAAATATCTCACTCGGGCAGGAGGGAGCCTGGTCCCTTCCGTCTTCCATTCCAGAATTGAACTGCTCTGTGCGTTAATGCAATAACACAACTAAAGGGAAGAGAAAACATACTGGGACATGAAATAAAACTGTCTTTGTTCACATGAACAAACACATGGAAAACGTAAATACTTCACAGCGATAATAAGCCATTGCAGCAAGCTGAATATACAAAGCTAATTTTCAAAAGTAAATTGTCTTGGGAACATTCTAGATAAGTCGACATGAAATAAAAATAAAAAATTACCATTCACATGAGTCAGCTCAAAGAAAATATCCAGGTTTGAATCTCACATGATGCATTAGAGCTGTGCGTTGACAGCAAGGACACTCTGAGGATGAGATCAACCAAAGACCCCACACACGGAGGGTCCCACACTCAGGGATGGGGAGTGACTGCTGTTCACATGAGGAGCTTCCCCAGGGGAACTGTGGATTTGACGCTCAGCTAATAAAACTCCAGCGTCTCCTCGGGGGATGGAGACAAACTCGCCCAGAGCCACATGAGAGACCAGGGCCCAGGTCACACACACGGAGAACAAGCTGGAGCTTCCGCCCTGCCCAGCCCCGCCTGCCCCAGGCGCGCGATGAGGACGACGTGGGCTGAGGAGAGAGCAGGGAACCGGCCACAGGACAGAGAAGAGGCCCAGGAAGAGACACACATAAAAGCAGGGGACTTAGGGCTTTTTTTTTTATTGTTATTTATGACTTTTCCATTTTGTATTCCCCTTGGGCAGCCCACCACCAATTCACCCGTGATCCATCTCCATGGTCCCCTGTATTCTCCTCTCTTCCATTTTGTGCCCTTATTCACCCCTCCCCCCACCCCACTCCCCACCGCTGAGTGTCTCTCTCCCACCCAGCCTCCCTATAGTCCTGTTATAAGTGAAACCATTCGATATTTTTCTTTTTCTTTCTGGCTTATTTCACTGAGTATGATTCCCTCTAATTCCATCCATGTCGCTCAAATTGCATGTGTTTATCTTCTTTCCATGCTGAATAGTATTCCATTGTGTATTAAAGATTTATTTTTGCATACAAGCTGGGGTGCAACCAGAGGTGTGAAGTGGCAAGAGGGTTCACCAGAGTGGGGAGCAGAACAGGCAGATCGACCGAAATGCTCTACTGAGGGGAGCAGCGGGCGAGGCAGGAGAGGTCTGCCACGCCCTGTGGGAATCTCCCCCTCCAGACATGGAACTCGCATCCCTGCTGCCGACAGTTCCCCACTAAGGGCTTAACATCTGCGCCACCAGGGAGGCCCCAGTGCTTTGTTTCTGGGGACACTTTGACAATTTCCAATTTTCTCCATTTTATTTATTCTATTTAGGTTTTCTGTTTCTTCCTGATTCTGTTTGGAAGGTGCGTGATTCTAAGATTTTGTCCATTTCTTCCAGCTTTTCTAATCTTTGGCACAAACACAAAACAGTGAACAGTAGGATCCTCTGGATATCGGGCATTTAATGTATCTTCTCCTCAGTCATTTCTGATTCTATTAGAGTTCTCTAGTACGTTTCTAAGTGAGAATATAGATTTTGCCTATTGTGTTTTTAAAACTGCCAGCTTTTCTGATATTGCTCTTTGAAGTGTCTTTTTCACATGAGCTTCATTTATTTCTATTCCAATTTTTATTATCTCCTTCCATCTACTGGATTTTGGTTTCATTTGTGCACATTTTAGTGATTGCGTCAGCTATAATGAGATTATAGACTTGGGCTCTTTCTTGCCTGTGTTTGGTCCTGACGGCTCTGTCCATCCCCTGTGTGATGTTTTGGGCCCACAGGATCTGGCAGTTGTGAGTCCGTGTTCTCAGTCTCTGGGGATAAAGTATTTTCTTATTTCATCTTCCCATTGCCCAATAGTCATAGTTTTAGCAAAGTCTCCACATACTAATGTTTTTTCAGACATTCCATGTGGAGTAATCCCCAGTTCAGTCAGTTGTGATCAGAGAAGATTATTGATCTGATCTCAGTCATCATCACTGTACTGACACGTTTGCTTTTGGAGCAAGAGCAGGTTTGTGTCTCTGTATCTGCCCCACAGGTTATAGGATCAACCCTCTGTAAATGTGTCCTTTCACCTTGCCAGCACCAGACCCCAGCAACCACACCGTGTGCCCTGGGGACTCTCCCTGCCAGTCAGGGCCTCACTTCTGCACTCAGATGTCAAGACGTTATTGTCAGTTGTTCTCACAGACACATAGTCGTGAGTCTTTCTACCAACACGCACTTCAGACCTTCCTGATTTGTCCTTCTTCTGACTCTTCACTTGACATCACCCCATCCAGTCACATCGGGTTGTAGCAAACGGCAATTTCATGCTAGTATAACTAAGGAGTCACCATTATATGACTACACCTCACTTTTCTGAGCGATTCTTCTGTCACGGCACATAGGTGGTTTCCATAACTACGCTAAGTGGCTGTGGCTGCATCAGCACATAGGAAAGAAAAGGTACAACACACGCACCATTGGCTTCGTGATATCATGTGGGCTCCAACAGCAAGAGAAGGAAAATAAACGTCTATAAATAGGTTACTTCAAAATGACAAGGTAATGGACAATGAAGAAAAATCTGTAAAACCCAGAGATTCCCAACTGGCTGGGAGAGTATTTCCACAAAACACGTGACAAAGGCTGATCCAAAAACAGGGACAAGACAAACCACAGTGCACTTGTAAGTACAAGCACCTGGGCCTGCGTCCCCACAAACCACAGGGGCTCAGTGTCCACCCAGCTCTGTCACGAGATAAGGGACACGCTGATGATGCTGTTATAACCCAAAGACCCTCCCGGCTCCTCTGTCCCCAGACCCAGCCAGAGCCTGCTATATAGCGGGACACATGCAAATAGGGCCGTCCCCTGCTGCAGAAAACCAGCCCGGCCCGCCCTGCAGCTCTGCACAGGAGCCAGCCGGGACCAGGGGCCACTCGGTCAGGACGGACGCGGACACTCGCCATGGAGCGTGGGCTGAGCTGGCTGCTCCTCGGGGC
>PVIJ01025614.1:0-10398 GCA_004024925.1 Scalopus aquaticus
TGGGGAGTGAGAGTGAATTATCAAGAGGTGAGGTTCTCAGGGGATGTCCCCTATGTGGGCACCTCCGTGTTCTCACTCCACTTTCCAGTGATGAAGTTATCAAACTGCCTATGGGACCACATCACATATTTTTAGGGTTACATGTGTTTGCATCATTATTTCACATTCATTTTTAATGAACCAGTGGTGGAGAGTAGTCCGCATGCGTCTTAATGTAGTTTCCAAAGATCTTGGTCCCTTTGCTTCTTTGGAGTCAACACTCTCATAATTACTGGCATGTTTTTTTTCATGTAATTTTGCCTTTGTGAGAAGGTCGTCCACTAGAGCCTTAATCCGTAGTCTTGGATTCTGGCATTCTTCACTTACCACAATTCAGCTTAAGTCCATGCTCATTGTCACCTGTATCTATGGTGGAATTTTAGATTGTGAAGTTGTATTCCATTCTGTGATCCTTATGTTTATTTTTATCGTCTTTCTTTAGTTGAGAATCTTTAATATTACTTCCAATGTTTGGAGATTATGAACAGCTGATATAAAAGCATGAGTAAAATAAAAACCAACACAGGTTTTTATTTCATTAGGGTTTGTGTCAGGGAGTTGCTTTTGACTTTGGCAAATATACTTAATTGACTAGGAATTGTAAAGCTGTGCCATGTGTCTCTGAATTTTATATTCCCAACAGCAAATATCTTGTAGTTTCTTCACATCTTTCAGTACTGGGTGCTTTATGTTTTTAATTTTTTTCAATTAATTTTTTTCTTTCATCATGAGAGTCCCATGGGTCTCCCACCCCATTAACCCCCATGAGCCATCACCACAGTCCCTGTTTTGACGCCTCTCCCTGCTCTGGTCTGGCTGTCTCCCTCCCTCTTCATGCTGTGTGCCTCATCTGTGGTCAGCTTGCTAGTTTTGGCTTTTTTTGACCTTCTGTCTGATTTCCCTCATTCCTCATGTAAGTGAGACTATCTGATATTTATCTTTTTTCTTCTGACTTATTTCAGCTTGCATCCCTTCTAGTTTCATGCCTGTTGCCACATATGACATTGGTTTATCTTTTTTCATTTCTGAATAGTATTCAAATGTATATATACACCACATCTTCTTGATCCAGGCTTCTATTTTGGGGCATTTTGGTTGTTTCCAAGTATTAAATATTATAAAGAGTGCTGTAATAAATGTAGGGATTCAGGTATCCTTTTGAATTAATGTTTTTGTGTCCTTTGGAAAGAGACATTAACCAAACAAAGAGACACTGTACTAACTGGGAGAATATTTTTGCGCTCCACACAACGGACAATGGACTGATCACATGACTCTACAAAAACAAATTTAAGAATCCAGTCAAAAATGGGCAGAGCAACTAAAAGACATTTCTCCAAAGAGTAAATGCAGATGGCCCACAGGTATATGAAAAAATGTTCAACGTCCCTCATAATCAGAAAGATGCAAATCAAAACCAAAATGAAATACCACCCTTTATCAGTGAGAATGGCACATATAAAACAAACTGGCAGCAACAAATGCTGGCGAGGCTGTGGTGAAAAAGGAACTCCCCTTTGTTGCTGGTGGGAATGCAAGGTGGTCCAGCCACTATGCAGGGCTATATGGAGATTTCTCAGACTACTAAAAATGGAGCTACCACATGATGTAGCAATTCATTTCTGCCTTTTTTTGAAGATGTCTTATTGAGTAACTTTAACAATTTGTTTTATTTTCAATTTACATTACCACTGTAATTAATGTCTGAAAAGACTTTCTTTTTCACCATACCCAAGATCCATTCTTATGGAATGGTCTGTAAGCTCATACTCCTATTGCAGGCATGTGGGGTGGTTACAAGTTGCTCTGTGTACGAGTGTGACTTGGCATCAAAGTGTTTAAATATTAAATCAACTAACTTCAGCTTCTCATGCGGGAGTGGGATATAATAATATTAGGCATCCTCCTAGGACTGTCAAGAAGATTTGCTGATCACATATATACAAACCAGAGAAAATATTGAACATACATCGGGTGTTCTGAAATCTTCAATATTAATACTAGCTATTACTAGATATTACTGCAGCATGGGTAATAAAAGGATGGTGTTTGAACATTACATCTGCTTCTCTACAGCTTTCCCATTTTGGGCCCAATGGAACATGTGTGAGTGTAGACCCTGCACTTAGAAAGAATTGAAGCGTTTTGCTTCTGAGGAGGTGAAGCGCACCCGTCACTCTCCAGGTATCTTTTTCTAACTACAGGGACTGAAGAAGCTTCATGTCTTGACAGAGCAGCTGGGGCGGGGGACGTTTCACAGCCTTGAATGGGCACACAGAGAGAGATTTGCACGTGGCTAACTCCTGGGTGTGGGCACGTGGAAGTGTGTGTGGGAGAGAAATCAGCGGGGGCCGAATGAAGTCTCTCAAATGTATCAGGTCCTAGTGCCTGGAATCTGTAAATATTACATGAGTCAGAATGTCTTTGAACGTGTAGTTAGTTTTAGAGGAAGTATTTACCTGGATTATTTGGTGAGCCTACATCTAATAATCATTGTCCATTTAAAAGCAAGGGATAAAATTGAGCAGATTTGTTGTATTAATGGCTACATCCCTTTAGAGATCTCTGACATCAACAAATACCCTCTGAATCAAATTTATTAGACTCTGGGGACTAGTCAAAGGTTTATAAGTGAATGTTGAGTGAAGACTATGGTGATGCAAATGCGGAGTTCAAAGACACACCTGTCACTCTACTCAGGGCCACAGGTCAAATGCAGGCTTCGGAGACCACACCTAACACAGAATCGTCTTTATTCTAGATAACTTATTCAACAAAAATCTACATCCTACAACAAGAAATAAGAAAAATTGCCATCAATAGGGGTTCTTAAAATGTACTTTTGTTGAAAAGATTTTCAACATTATTCAAGTTTTCAGAGTAATAATCAGTCAAATCTTTGACAAAACTTCTCTGTTGAACTTTCATTTACTCTCATATTTATTGTGAATGCAGTTGCTTCCTTAATTTCATCAGCAGGCTTCATTGCTTGTGTATAGAACAGCTCTATTTTGACAAAGGTTATTTTTCCCCTGTAACGTAACTAAATTCTTTTTGAAAGTTGTATTTTTTATTGATGTAATGACATTTTACAACACTGTGGCTGATTCATTCCCACCAAGAGCGCAGGAGGTGCCTTTTCCAGACCCTCATCATCACCTGTCTCAGGTCCTTTTGGGCGGGGCCATCTCCCAGGCTGAGGTGTGTCTCATGGAGCTTGATCTGCACTTCCCTGGTGATCAGTGATGACGAGTGTTTCATGTACCTCTGGGCCATGTAGGTCTCTGAAGTGTTTATTTACCTTGTCTCCGCATTTTTGTTATTTCATCATCCTATTTTTATTTTTTATTTTTATTTTAAAAAAAGATTTATTTATTTATACATACAAGCTGGGGTACAGGCCAGAGGCGTGGGGCGGCGAGAGGGTTCACCAGAGACAGAGTGAGGAGCAGAACAGGCAGATCAGAAATACACTGCTGAGGGGAGCAGCGGGCGAGGCAGGAGAGGTCTGCTGCACCATGTGGGATTCTCCCCGGCTGGGCGTCGAACTAGCGTCGCCGCTGCCGACAGCTCAACCGCTGAGCCACCAGGCCCACATAGTCCTATTTTTAGATGAATATGTATTGTTATTCTTTTTTTAATTGAGGTGACATCTAAAACTGTGTTGAGGAAAAAAACACTGTATATTCAGGGTGATAGGTTCCTGTCTCTTCCAATGTGTGTTAGCACACACACCCACTAACACACTCAGGAGCAGAATTATCTCTTTGAACACGCGTTCAAAGGTGTGGTTGTCATCTGCTGTGCAGTCTTGGGAAGCTGTCTAAGTTCTAGTTCTGTCCTGGTTACAGCACACTCTTGGCCAAGGAGACACTTCGTCACCCCCTTTAAATGGAGGGGTAGTGACACTGGATACCCCTCAAGGCTGAGTGCTAAAGATGAAGTGAGATGACAAAGCTGAGTGTCATGATTCACATGTGAAGAGACGAGATTCACTAAATGTAATTAATAGTATTTTATCATCAGTAATGTTATCATCTGTTGGAACAAAATTAGTGGTGCTTGGACATTACTTCTGCCCCACACATTTCTCACTACTGACAGCCAGGTTCTAGTGCTAAGGGCCATGAACTTGTTCTTTATTGGGGGCTGGAGAAGAGATGGTGTCTCTCCTGCCTGAAGTGCCTTCTGAAATTAGCTTTATTGGGTTGACATCAGCCCGCTGGCCGGGTCAAGCTGCCTCGAGCCTCTAGCAGGATTCACGCCTCGCTTCGTGGTCAGTGCTGGCCACTGCCCGTCCGTCTCTGCTCTCACGGTCACGCCACCTGCATGTGTTTGACTGTGGTCAACCTCAGTCCCCCCTGGAAAGGCTAATGCGATTGCAGTGGGACCTCCTGGACAGTCCAGGACACTCTCACTGTCAAATGATCCCCTTAATCACATCTGCGTGGTCCTTCCTTTCCCCACATGGCAGCATCACAGGTCCAGGATTAGGGTGTGGACCTTCTGGTGGGTCGTTATTCATCCTGCCAGAGGGTGCTTTGGAAACATTCTGGGCTACTTTGAAGATTTTCTGCAAATCTAAATAATTCTGACGTTAAATAAATGTTTAAAATAATTAGGAATGGCTCCAACAAGAGAATCATTTCCATGAAGACAGAGAGGATTTGCCCTATAACTGCCCCATAAACAACAGCACAAGCTTCTTAGCTCCTTCAAGCAACACTTATAGTTGTTGAGAGGTTATTTTTCCCAATTATATAGAGACACACTCTGGGGTAAGTTTTGTATTATGATTCACTCTTTGAGGGTCAAAATTAAAAACCTAAATACTCTGCATTATTCTAGCCTAAAGAGTGCATGTTTCATTACTTATACCTGTTGTCATAATTACATTATATGATGTTGATATTTAGATATATGTTAGTTGATTGCATAATTAATATAACTGCAACAATAGTCCAAATTTATCACACCTTAAAATAATTACATACTTAATGACCTCTTTGGACTTATAAATGATATTTATTTGATGTGTTCCCTGTGATGTCATCACTTCATGGGCTGGTTAGAGAAAACACTTGTGGTGGATGGATTTTAGGAAGCAATCGTGTTCAAGATTTTGGAGTATAACAATGAGTGAGAATACATAAAATATCTCTGCAAACAGACACTGAGCTGTGCCTCTCTTGGGGGACTTAATGTCTATCTGGCAGGTCCAAATTATGGATGACAGACTATGATTGGTGGTTCAAAGATTCAATCCTTTGGGACAACTAGACTCCAACCTTTATTTCATGCATTCAGTTTACAAACATTTATTCAGAATCTCCTATGCAACACACATATTTAAGTACCGAGTATCATGTCATAAAGAAAACAACGTCACTGATGTCTTGAAATTTATAATCTAGCTTTAGCAAGAGACTATATAACAGTGAGGAAATAATATTTAATTAGGCAATGTCAATCAAACTATGAAAAATCACACAGATGAGGGAATAGGCCACACGGAGTGGGTGATGATCATTTATGAAGATGGTCATTGAAGAACACATCTGGGAAAAAGTGTCATTTATTCAGAGCCTCACAGCAAGGATAAAAATCCTTGAAGTAGAAGCTGCTTGGCATTTTGAGGAAATCGTGAAAAATCCTCGTGAATTAACTGCTAAAAAACTGGGCGAGTGAAAAGATAGAATGCAACATGACGGAATCAAGAATTAATCATCAGCATTAACCACTAGAGGGCTTGTAGACATAAAGTAGATTATTAATGGCTTGGTGCATTTTTAAAACAATGTGCAAGTGTACAGTCAGTATAAGGAAATTGGAAAGTCTTTTACTTTTCTTTCTTGTTTTTATGTGTTGTGGCTAGTATCCTTTTGAAATGAATAATGATAAGTTATCAGCCCAACAAAATGACCCAGACAAGATAGAAATGTTGATCATTTATGATGTTATGTCTATATTCTGTCCATTAAATATGCAAACGAAATGAATACATAGTGTTATGACTGTATCCCATTTTTCCCCAAATTAGGAACGTAGATCATTTTTCAATAAAAATCGCCATGATATATTTTATATATCAGTACCCCAATTTACTATTTAGTTTTGTTAAAAATAATAGTCGCCTTTACCTCTTGCTAAGTTTCTGCTCCTATGTATCTGTAGTGCCTGTGCCAGAGAAAATGCTTGTAGAACAGGTGAATAAGGGAAATATCACTAATATATATATTTATATATATGACACATAGAAACAAATATTTATGCTTCCCATTAGCCATTAGTTATATTGCTGGACTTTCCCTATTCTAAACAGTAGACTTTCAGAAAGGTGAGGGTATAATTTCAGGGCTTAAAAGTGTATCTTAGATTGTAAGTTAGCACATGAATATTTAAGAGGAATGAAAGTAGCTAATTATGCCCAACACAGTGTTAAATCACAATCCCAGGGACAGTTTTGTCTTCTCACCCAGCTTCTTGAATGCATTCTTGACCTCCTTATTCCTCAGGCTGTAGACTATGGGGTTCAGCATGGGGATGACCAAAGTATAAAACACAGATGCCATTTTGTCTGTGTCCATGTCATGCTTGGAGCTGGGCAATATGTACATGAAGATGATCGTCCCATAAAAGATGGTGATGGCGGTGAGGTGAGAGGCACAGGTGGACACAGCCTTCTGATAGCCTGCAGTTGAGCGCATCTTCATGATGGTCATAAAAATGAATACATAGGATACACAGACAACCAAAAGAGGACAAAGGACAACAAATACGTCTAAATAAACAAGAACCATCTCATTAATATGTTTGTCAGAGCATGAGACAGCCATGACTGCAGGATCATCACAGAAAAAATGATGGATCATATTGGTGGTGCAGAAAGTGAGACTGAACGTTTCTCCAACGTGCATGGAGGCAGTCATCAAACCACAGGCATGGCAGACTGTGGCCAGACACACACACACACCTGTGGTCATGATGGTGGTGTAATGCAGGGGTTTGCACACAGCTGCCCAACGGTCATAGGCCATTGCAGCCAAGAGAAATAATTCTCCACTCGCGAAGGTGTCAAAAAAGAACATCTGCGCAGCACAGGCATTGTAGGAAATGACTTTGTCTCCTATGACTAACCCAGCCAGGAGGGTAGGGATGACAGCTGTAGAGTAGGAGAAGTCCATCAGAGACAGGTTACTGAGGAAGAAGTACATGGGCGTGTGGAGACGAGTGTCCAGAACAATCAACAGGATCATCCCCAGGTTCCCGGTGACATTTATGATATATATAACAGTGAACATCACTAGAAGCGGAACCCGTAGGTTTATAGTTTTGGTCAGTCCTAGGAGGATGAACTGGGTTCCTTCTGTGGTGTTCTCCATGGAGGTTGTTTAGAAATCAGATGTGCTACAGCAATAAGAAATAAAGTAGTAGAAAGTTAGATGTGGAAATTATAGGAAACCTCAACTTATATGTGCCAGGATCAAGATGCTATACCTAAAACCTAACCTTCAATGCATAATTTAAGATATAAATTAACTAGAATTCTAATCTGATAAATAAGGAGTCTTCAGAATCACCTCATCATTTTTTAATTCTTTCATATTTTTAAACTGCGATTTGAAAGATTAATGAAAATGTCGCCCCCGGGCAATTCTCAAATTTACAAATGAGAGCTCACCTTTTCTCCGACATGCTTTAGACACTACAGCTGTGTTCATCAATTCTACTGAACAATTTATCAGGTTGGGCAGTTATTTATTCACTTACATTGGGAGGCAGAAGAGTTGAGTGACTTATTCATGCACCCACATGTATTACTGGAAGCCAAACAATGTTCCTGGATTAAGTGTTTGCCAAGTCTGATGCTCTTTAGTAAATTTCAATTAAATTAGATTTAAACTTCTCATCATCTCAACTGGTGCAGACTCTGTTTGGAGCTTCACAGTGAGGTGTTCAGACTCCTGGGACAGTCTGTGCTGGGTCAGCGGGAGCAGGAGGGCACAGACACATCAGCAGTGGAGCATCTGGGGGGAGGCATCACTCTGGGTTGGGACTTGGGCTCTCAGCCCTCCCATTTACTACCCAGGAATAATTAATGCCAGGTTAACTCCCTCCATGTGTGGTTATCTGTCTACAAAATGAAGATAGATGTGAGACCTAACTCTACTATATGAATTAAATGACATGATAAGCAAACAGATGTAAGATGTCTGGTATGTGACCAACAGGTTTAGCAACAAAGTATTATGAGGCGGAAGGATGGTCACGGTGTTGCTGTGGGACCGCAAGGCGTCAGGTGTGAGACTGAAGTCCTGCAGCCTCCCGTTTTCATCTGCCTCTTCTCACACTGCACGGCACTGAGACAGTCAATTCTTCCAGAACTCTCCCTCTGTCCTCGGCTCCTGCACACTGGCAGCTCTCCCCTTTTATCTAGCACTCCTTTTCTTAACTAATCCTTGCAATTTGTATTTGAATTAGATTTAAAGTGTCTCCTTATTTCTTTCTTAACTGAAGTCCTTGACATCCTTGTTCATTTTTTTCACCATCAAGAATTCCCGGTCAGGTGTGATCCCCGTAGTTGTCCAACCACGGATGATCATAATCCTCTACCTAAGTCCATTGTTCTTCCCCCTCCATTCCCCTCTGTTCCTCCACTACTCTGGGGTCTGAGATCTGTGGTCAGTTTTCAAGAGTTGGAGTCTCCTTTCATTAACTCATTCTGCTTTCATCACTGTCATCCCATCACAGAGGTATAGGATGAAAGTTCAGTTGGTGGCTTGCTTTAACCTACACATTTATTTTTGAAACAAAATATTATGTTGTTGAATGTCTCGTGTGTAGGGTCAATATTTTAATTCTTATCTGAGTCAGCAGCCTCTGGAAGGTCAGCTCTGTGCTCTCTGCGGTTCCCACTACCTGCTCCTGAGTCCGCCAGGACTTCCCTTCAGACCCTGGGGCCGGATGACTTTGCCTGTGCAAACACACACAAGCCCTGTGAACACATACTCCGTCCTACACGCAATGATAGGAGCTTTGTTTACATGAGTGTGTATGAGTGTGTGTGAAGTGGGTGACATTCTTATTTTTGTTTCATCCTCAGAGAACTGAGATTTTGTAAGCTTTGTCGTGGTCCACAATTACACAACTATGAGGAAAAAAATCATTGTGAACTAATAAAAATGCAATGTTATATCACCTCGACATGTGTAGACAGACAGAAATAATAAGGATTCCATTCTGCGGAAAATGTTAGAATGAAATGTGGATTTTGCTATTTCACTTTGGTTTCTTTTGCAAATTAGTAAGTCATTTCACACTCCTGGTTTTATTTATTTCTTTTTTTAAATTTCTATGCTCATTTATAATGAATTAGATGAAATTTCTGCCTAATCAGACCATCCCATTCCCCCAACCCCACTAATACTTTCTAGGGAGTAATGTGGTCTCCTAGCGTCATCTAAGTTTCTGTTCAAGGAAGTATTGAGACTCTCCAGGTTCACCTCGGATTTCAAGGGAAATGTTGAAAATAACTAAATCTCTGAACAAGAAATCACAGTAGCTTCCCCGCGACCTTTGCATGATTACAGTTTTCACTAACAGCATACATTGTTATAGAAGCTCACCTTCTGCTTCTTAGCAGATGAGAGTCAGTCCTCAATAATGAGTTTGAGATAAAAAAAAATCCAGCCGGGAATAATGCACAGTTTCTGTTGGAGAAGTCTGTGCAGTAGTGGGCACAGGCGCTGAGGTCTTAAGGCAGGAAAAGGAGGGAAAAAATGATGATCGTGGGTTCAAGTCCTTAATTTACCATGTGTCCTTCTTGTGGTTTTGGAAGGGTCACTGTTTTCTCCTAAATTGGAAAGGAAACATAATAAAATTACCTCTTACTTGTAGTGCACAGAAATGTGTTTGCAAGTAACAAACCAATGTCTATAAAACACTTGAGTAATTTAGGTATTTTCATTTCAAAGTTATTCAATATCATTTTACCTTGGAGAGTTTCCTTGGCCATGGCTTCAAGTTCGTAGGAAATGCTGAGATCAGAGGAAGGTGTGCACATTCAAACCATCAGCATCAGGTGAATACATGATGTTCTGTGGGTCTGGACCAACACCTGGCCTTTGTAAAATAAAGCTACCAAAGTCTCGGCGGACCCTGGGGTTTGTGGATGGGGAGTGAGAGTGAATTATCAAGAGGTGAGGTTCTCAGGGGATGTCCCCTATGTGGGCACCTCCGTGTTCTCACTCCACTTTCCAGTGATGAAGTTATCAAACTGCCTATGGGACCACATCACATATTTTTAGGGTTACATGTGTTTGCATCATTATTTCACATTCATTTTTAATGAACCAGTGG
>PVIJ01025615.1:0-10397 GCA_004024925.1 Scalopus aquaticus
TCTCCAGCAGAATAACGAAGCAAAAGAAGTCGAGAATAGTCTACCCAAACATTCCGTCTGCATTAAGACCAATTTCCATGGTGAGGAACTTCCTATTCCAGAACCTCCAGCAGAATAGTATCTTGATTCATCTGATGAGGACAAGGGTGAGCCGACCTGTTGTT
The DNA here is from genome assembly GCA_004024925.1 of Scalopus aquaticus. NCBI lineage: Eukaryota > Metazoa > Chordata > Mammalia > Eulipotyphla > Talpidae > Scalopus > Scalopus aquaticus. The sequence continues at coordinate 165 of PVIJ01025615.1, forward strand.
CTCCTGTTCCATCAGCATGCAGTGATCCAGATTTTCACTGTGGTGCATCATCAACCCCACAGAGACTAACACAGGAACAACTAAATGACCTGGTTCGTGATTTGGACTTATCCAAGAACAAGGCAGAATTGCTAGGATCAAAACTCCAACAATGGAATCCTCTAGAAGAAGATGTCACAACTACTTTATATCGAAAGCGAAGCAAAGATTAAAGAGGGAGTTTTTGTGGGTCCTCAGATTTGAGAGCTTTTCAAAGATGACCGTTTCAACAACTTGCTACAGGGTGATGCGAAGCAAGCGTGGAATGCTTTCCGCCTAGTGTCTACAAATTTTCTTGGGAATGTTAGGGCAGAAAACTACTAACATTCTTGAGAATGTTGGTAGAAGACATGCTGATGCAGTATCAGAAATTTGGCTGCAATATGTCTCTCAAGGTCCACTTCCTTCATTTCCATCTGGATTTCTTCCCTGAAAACTGTGGTATGGTTAGTGATGAACATGGCGAATGTTTTCATCAACATATCGCATCAATGGAACAAAGATACCAGGGAAAATGGTCCACTACAATGCTGGCTGACTACTGCTCTGGACACTCCCCAGAGATGCTCCTTAACAGCTGTACAAGAGACATGCGAAGCAATCTAAGAAGTAGTCTATGACTTGATGTTTTACAGGTATTAACCGTAGGCCTATTACTATTGGCATGCATTTTTTTTTTTTTATTTTATACATACAAGCTGGGGTACAGGCCTTAGGTGTGGGGTGGCGAGAGGGTTCACCAGAGACAGAGTGGGGAGCAGAACAGGCAGATCAGAAATACACTGCTGAGGGGAGCAGCGGGCGAGGCAGGAGAGGTCTGCCGCACCATGTGGGACTCTCCCTGGCCGGGCGTCGAACTCGCGTCGCCGCTGCCGACAGCTCCACAGCGCAGCGCTTAACCGCTGCGCCACCAGGGAGGCCCTACTATTGGCATGCATTTTGTGATGTAAACATCAATTTATTGCAGATTACAAAAAAAGTAGAGCCAAAATTAGAATTTGATTGTCATATTCATGTTGAGCACATGCAAATTGATAGGAAATGACTAATTTTATTTCAGTAACATGACTTTTGTAAAAATTTGTTGACCAGTGTAATCAACTTAAAAATCAAGTAACTTGTATTTCCTGAATAACCACAAAGATGGAGAATCAGAAATGGAGAGAGAAAAGGAAAATGTTGGGATGGATACAAAGTCACAGCTACTCTGATTTGATAATGTGCATTTCTGATATTTTGATATATTTTCCTATACAAATTATTACAGGCAGATGAATTAATAAGTACATATCTGATGTTTTTGCATTATTTGGGTAAATACATAGGAGTGAAATTGCTGGATAGTTCTGTTTTTAATATTTTGAAAAACCTTCAGACCGTTTTATCCACAGCGGCTAGACCCGTCCCACCAAAAGCATAAGAATATTTCTTTTCCACCACACCCTTGCCAACATTTGCTGTTTCTGGCATTAGCCTGAAGAATTCACAAAATACTAATTTGAAGGAATATATGCACTCCTATGTTGGTTGCAGCACTATTTACAATAGCCAGGTTATGGAAACAACCTAAGTGCTCAATGACAGAAGAGTGAATAAAAAAGGTCTGGTGCATATACGCAATGGGATACTAATCAACAATTAAAAAGGAAGATGAAATCTTGCCATTTGCATCAACATGGATGAAAGTGTAGGGGACTATGATAGGCAAAACATGTCAAAAGGAGAAACACAAATACCAGATGATTTCATTCATATGTGGAATATAAGGAAACAAAACGAAGGGACAAAACTAAAGCAAAATAAACCCTAGAACTAGGACTTAGAATTGAGGTCGCCACAGGGATAAGTTGACAGTAGGGAGAAAAGTGGGGAGAGGGCCAATGGACTATAGTGAAGAACTATTTATGCATTGCTGGTGGGTATGGTGTGGCAACATACATCCAAAGAAGGGGGGGGCCTATACCTCTAAATTATTTACAGTGTTGTAAACTAATGTTACCACAATAATAAAAAAAAAACCTCAATTTTAAAAGGAAAACACACATGCAAAGTACATATTTGGAAAAAAAAAAACAAGGAAAGTACAACCAATAACAAAACCACAAAAGGAGAAGCATGGAGTCAATTATGGCTAACATGTCAAATTGAACACAAATTCCTATTTTTAATAAGAATGTTCTGTGTAAGGTAGGCACATATCACTATGGATGTCCCTTAAGAGACATTCTGATAGATGAATACTGCATTTGGGTGATTTCAGAAGTTATAGCATGTCTTCAATGTTTAGCTAGGACTCCGTCTTAAGAGATAAAACAAATTACACTTAAGATTTAGAACAAATCTTAAAATGCCATTGCATTAATTTTGATAAAAAGATAAAATATAGCTAGAATAGCATGCTTTAACCACATTTCCTATGATTTTAGTAGAAACTGAAAGGAAAGAATAGAAATCCAAAACAAGATCCCCACTCAGCATTGTAAAGTGAATTTATGTTTTCATGAGCCAGCTGTTAGAAGGAAACACAAAGATTCTCTCTGACAGGCACTTAAGAGAAAAATACTAACAGTTGAATAAAGGTTGGGCCAATGAAACCACTTACTCATGCTTAATGTAGTTCCATGGAGTCTAAGCACCTGGCTTGGAGTAAACATTTACTTTATTGCAGCATGATATTTAATCAGCTCTTCAGGTGGTGGAGAGTTGCTTCCAAAAGGCAGTTCTCTATGACCTTACTCTTCTCTTAATTGAAAACACCATTTAGTGTTCTGTCTCCCCTTCCCCATTTCCCTCAGTGCATCGCTATCATACATGAATCCCATCAGACCAGTCACATCCTCTAACTCAGCACTCCTTTAAGGGATGGTGCAACACACTTAGGGATTTAGTTTCCATGAGATGCTGAAAGATAAAAGCCATTTTAGGTCAGATGGAGGGAAAGAAGTAGGAGATAGAGACTCAACAGCAAAACATGAGTCCTCTTTACATTTAATTAGGGAGTGGATGAGTAGAAAATAGCCCTACTTGGAATATTTGGAAAAGTAGTAATTTATTTCTTTGAGCTATTTTAGGGCAATATTAGAATTAATATAGTTCCTCTGATAACTGAAATTCAAAGAACATGAAAGGCAAAACATAGAAGGGACTTTCAAATATCCAGAGCAATTTCCTTATTTTACAGATGAGGGCATTGCAGAGGGGTTGATTTGTCCAACCAATCAATAAACTGGCTAATAAATTAAAAAACAGACCTTCCACTTCTAGTCTGGGATGCTGTCAGGCTGTCTTGTTTGAATCTTGGCCCTACTACTAATTGACTGGAATCTGGGCAAGTTATTTACCTTCCTATTCATCTCCTCCACTGGAAATTAAAGGTCCATCCCCAGACATTGTCAAATACTACCATAAAGCAGTGGTAGAAGTAGGCACTTTGCTTGTCATTAGAGAGATTCAAAACCACTCTACCATCAAACAGACCTGAGAACTTTGGAAGGCTGCCCTCAAGCCTAGAGTAAGTGCTGGTGAATAACTCAGAGGAGGCCACAAAGCATAGAAATCCACATGACCTCTAGCTCTTTACTATCCCGAAGATGTCTTGCTATTTGGAACAGGATGGTTTCAAGAACAGTTGAGAACTTGAATTTCTTTGCTTGGTGAAATAAACAAAAACTACACAGGAAGTTAATGTTCTTTTGCTTGTCATTTCCTATTGTCATCAACACATAGCTAATAGCAGTCATTCTAGGCTAGGGTGGTAATGGCAAAATAATGTAAACTGTGACTTTTTAGATCTTTCATTAGCAAGTGCTGAATGTTGATAATATTTTTATTTGCCAATGTTCTGGTTGATTGGGGACACCATCATCTTTGTAGAGTCCTTTGGTACCTTTAAAAAAGAGAATTACCAGAAGACCTGAGTCGTACGCACTACATCTGCTGATTGGGAAGCTGCTTTATTCCATCATTTCCTCCCATCTCTACTTTTCTGGGTGACATTTGCCCATTTAAATGTATTCAGCTCTTAGGAGAAAGATGTTGCAGGACAGATTTGCAATGAATCAAAAAAAAAATAAAATGTTATCTTAAAACTGTTTCTGTTCTTTGAAGCTGGCTGGCTTCTCTTTCAGCCAAGGCTTGTGACTCAGGCTGGGCCTGTCTAGGTGTAATGAAACAAATGTAAGTAAATGCTTTGGCCATTTCAGTACATCCTGGCCCAACTATTTGGAAGTATCCTAATGAACTAGAGTGGATTGGGCCCTGTCTGTCTGTATTGTGTTTATATAACATGGTCTTGGATGGCAACAGTAGTCGCTAATATTTGTTGAGTGCTTATTATATATTAGAAACTTTAGTCCATCGACTTTCTTTCATTTTTTTTTCTGTTCCAGCTGTGGGAGAATAATATATTTACATCATGAACTGATGCACACAACATCACACATATAGACAACTGAAAGTTTTATGAAACAATACCCACCCCAAATACATATAATGCATTGCAATATTTCTATTCTACTTTTGTTACTTTATGTTTTAAAATGCTTGTTTTGACTCATTAAATTGGTTTCACGACTCACAAGTGAAATGCAACCTACAGTTCAAGAACACTGCCTTAAACAAGTTTATTCCTGATAATAACATTGCAAGGTAGATAGCTGATCAGATTCCAAGCAGGATAGTTCAATAGAGAATATTTTATGAGGGGAACTAGTTTAAAAGGGCTCAGAAGAGCTGAAACGCCAAATAGGGACCAGTAAGGTAATACAGAATTTAGCAACAACAAGAGGAAGCTATTTTCTTAAGGCTGCAGAAGTCAGAGGAGAAGGGGATGTTGTCAGAAGACTGAACTAGGTCACCTGCAGGGACCTGGAACAGTGGAGACTGTCTAGCAGGAAGTCAGATCAGGGAAGCAGGGCACCTAGAAGGAACCTATCCTACAGAAGCTGAAATCTGAAGAAAGGAGGCAGTCACTAAGTGGAGCTGCCACTCCAGGAAATGAACGGAGAGGCACTTTCACTCTCCAATCATCTATCCTTTCTTCCCATTGTTTAAATCTAGCTGGAAGCCAGTTGCAATGTAACTTTCAGTAATCAGCAATCTGAGATACAGACAAAAGAGAAAACTATCTGAAAATCAATAGGCAAGTAACCTGCAAAAGCAGGCTCAGCTTCTTGAGTGTGTGTAACTCAACCATAACCTGTCGTAGACTTTGAAGGACCCCGTAGGCTTCCTTTCATGCTCTGCTACCACCATCCTCAAATTCTTGATATTTTTGAATAAAGGATTTCATTTTGCACTGGGCCAGAAAACTATGTAGCTGTTTTGGTGCACAGCATTGTTATTTTAATTGAACATTTGAGAACACTGTGTCTCCAGAGCTTAAGTAGCTTGCTATGGGCTTCACAAAAGTAGATATAATGAAATTTTAAACCAGCATCTCTGAGGCCAAAATCCACATTCTTTCCAGTAAGCCACAGGTTAATCCCAAGCCTCAAACTGATGCTAAAAAGCGAAAGGGAGCACTATGCAGGTAAATATCTTCCAGGATAGAGAGGAAGGAACTCACATTCTTGGCCACTGACACTCAGAGGAAGATTTCTGCTATTCCTTTCTGGCTACTCTACCACAAACATGAACTCAGTCTTTGGGGGCTTGTTAAGAGCAGTTGAAAGATGCAAATAGGATTTCTCCTGCTCCTCCTCCTGAAGAAGCAGATCAATTCACTATAGAGAAATACAACACCTGCTTTATCTTCAACATTTCCTTGCCAGACAGATGTGAAGAAGGAAATATGTGTAAAACTGACTTCAATGGTTAATTCCCTTATCAACCCTTACATGAAAATGAATTGAAGCTGTGGGTACTGACTTCTCACAACAGCAGCTGACTCTCTCTCCCTGTCCTTTGGTTCACTGTCAAGGTTTCCCTACTGTCAAATCTTCCTAGATTCACTTTCTGCGATAATTCTGGTTTTACTAACAATTAAATCAGGAATGAAGCCAATGAAATTTGACAGGAACCAAGTCAAAAAATATTAATTAATGCAAAGACTATAAATTCTCTGTCTTAATATTTCAGTGGTCCTTTGTTGTTTTACTCAGAATACCTTCTATAGTTTTTGCCTTATTTTTCATTCATATCAGTTGAGGTAACAGTATAATGCTATAGTATTTGACACAATATATTATTACTATTCAACTTCATGTCACAAAATAAAATGTTACTAATTAGTCACAATTATCACCTTCCCCTCCGTTTCATCTTCACAGGATTCCTAACAATCTGAGCACACACACAAAAAAGTACTAATTATCAGAGGCTCATATATAGAATGATAAAGCTCTAACCAACCTCTGAGATCAAGTCTGTGCGAATTCTAAACAAATAAGGAAAGTGGCGAGAGATACAGGGACAAGCCTTGTGCTTCAGGCTAGGTAGCATATCTGGACAACTTCAGGCAGATCTCAGTATCTTTCATGTTCTTCTCCTGGGGTAAGTTCAATTTCCTCATCCCCAGGTACATCTTCTTGAGAGTCTACACTGAAAGTTTAGTATGTAGCAGATAGGAAAAATACTGCGGACTCAAAGATGAGTAAGACATGGAGTCTTGAAAAATATTAAATATGTTAGACAGTGTGATTGCAGTTCATACTGTGGGCATGACATAAAGCAGGGGAGGAATTATTTGCAAGCCTGGCAAAAAGCAGAATGAAGACTTCACAGAGAAGTAGGTGCCTTTTGAGCACTGAAAAAATAGACTAGAAAGTAAAGCATAAAATTGTCAACTATAGAAGTATAATAGTTTAGTTAAAATAGAGATAACTAACATAGAAATACAGATCCTAGGCCAAGCTGTCAAACTGTCAACTTTTGTTGTTACCATATTCATAACTGCCTAGTTGCTAGAATGATAACTTGTTTTACCATGAAGTGTCTTCACTTCTTCATGTTTTTGTCTTTAATTATAAGAGTCACCTTGAGGTAAGAATCAGTATCTCCAGACAGAAATATTTCTAGGTATTTGCATAATCAGGCAAGTTTGGGAGAAAGTGCACTGTTCTACTTCATTGATGTCTCATGAGAAGGACTGCATACTTTTGGGTACTGAGTATGTGGACTGTGGAACAAGGGAAAAGCAATCTTGCATACACAGTGATTTGAGACACAGTCATCTTTAGTTCAGTTCCCAGATGGGACAGTTCAAAAGCATCTGCTAGGGACATCATTCAATTTATATGAGTCACATACACCAAGGAGACCCTATTTTAGCCTATAGTAATATAGCTTCAGACAGGAACTTTTAAAAGGAAAGCATGTCCTTACTCAAGGTCGGCATTAGAGAAAGTAAGGAAGGATTCACACCTTACATTCAGTAGCACACAAGAGAGGAAAGCTCTCTCAGAAAGCATTTCCTTTAAGAGATGAATCAGAAGAAAAATAACTGGAGGTTTCAATCATTCACTCTGTTCTTTTTTTTCTCCTCTTGCACCTTCCTCAGGTTTTTTGTTGTTGTTGTTGTTGTTGTTGTTATTTTTATTTGTGTCTTTTACATTACTGTATATTCCCTGTAGGTTTCCCACCACCAATTCACCCGCGAACCATCACCACAGTCCCCTGCACTCCCCTCTCCCCCGTTCTGAGCCCCAATCCTCCCCCACTCTCGCTGGTTGACGCTCTTGTATTTGGTTCCCCTATAGTCCTGTTATAAGTGAGACCATTCGCTATTTTTCTTTTTCCTTTTGGCTTATTTCACTGAGCATGATCATTTCTAGTTCCATCCATGTTGCTGCAAATTGCATGTGTTTATCTTTTTTGAATGCTGAATAGCATTCCATTGTGTATATGTACCACATCTTCTTGATCCAGTCATCTATTTTTGGGCATCTGGGTTGTTTCCATATCTTCACTATTGTAAATAGTGCTACAATAAACACACGGGTGCATGTATCCTTTTGGATTAGTGTTTTTTTGTCCTTTGGGTAGATTCTCGATAGCGGTATTGCTGGGTTGTATGGTAGCTTCACGTTTATTAAATTGAGGAAACGCCATATGGCTTTCCACAGTGGTTAGACCAGTTTGCATTCCCACCAGCAGTGTAGAAGAGTTCCTTTTTCTCCACATCCTCGCCAGCATTTGTTGTTGCCTGTTTTTTTAATGTTGGAGCTGGGGACCACACAAACACCTTCCTCAGTTTTTACCTTTACAAGACAGTGCTGGTTTCTCTACTCTTCTTTTATTCTTTCCTCCTATCCTTTCCTTTGACCTTCTCTCTGTACTTTCTTCTCTGAATTTTCCTAGCCTCTCCTTTGGCTCTGTTCCTTGAAGTTCTTTAAGTCTTTCCTCCTGTGTGTAATGACAGTCATTCTTTTCCCCTGTCTCTATCCCTTTCCATTCTTTCTCTTTCTTTTTGTTTCCAAGAACCTAAGGATCTTGCTTAGGTTTTACTTCTTTGTTTTTCCCATTGACATAAATATGCTCTTCAGGATTTCTAGTGAGTTAGAAACAATATATAACAATAAAATAGTTATCATTTATGCAGCACCTGTTTTGTTTCAAATACAGTATTGAGTTGGCAAATACAATTCCTTTTAATCCTTACAATAGCTTTCTGATATAGTATAGTTGGTTCCATTATACAGAGGAAGAAGCTAGATTCAGAGAAATTGAATACTTTACCTAAAATCCCTTAACTAGAAACTAAAAACAGTGGTTTGGTCATGTTAATATCAAAAATAGCCCAAACTTTTCACCATTTTAGTAGTTGAGATTATGGTTAGTAAACAAGGGAAAATATAAGCTCATTCTTCTTTATAATTATAACTTGGTGATTCTTACCATGTGGCATTCATTTATTTCCATGAGTGATGTTGGTCTCAATTAGTCTTGAAATGTAACTTTCATTGTCCCCTGAGCTTCTTAGTGTCAATGGGAAAAAGAGCCTTAGAAATCATCTTGTAAACACACACTAATCGCTCATTTACATTTGCCTCAATGGTGATTTTAGTTGTGTGCCAACTGGTGAACAAAAAGTGTAGGTCTAGTTGGAATTCATCCTGCAGTGGGAGCAACATAAAACTAGGAAGAAATAGAATATCTGCCAGATGATTGACCCTGGACCCAAATTTGCTCATTGGTAAAACCAAAATTTGGAATCACAGGTCTCAAAAGGCCCTTCTATTTCTCACAGCTCATGCTTTAATAAGCTTTCCCTGGACCCCCAAATAAATCCATTCAGGAAGCTGAATTTGCAGGTACCCAGGGCTAATCATGAGCCCACATCCCTCTATATCAATGGGAAATCTCAAGAACAGGTGGTAAATGAATGAATAGATGCATATATGAGTGGGAAGATGCTTGGGGTTCCACCACACTGCTTACTCCATTACTTGGCTAGGGGAGAATTCCTTCCCCCTCTTCAAAGTCTGCAAAGGGAAGCTGTTCTCCCTTCTTATTACTACCTAACTAACTCTTCTACTATCTAACTCTTCTAACTAACTCTTCTACTTTTATTGAAACTCATGGTTATGTGGGGCCCAGCTGGATGATCCAGAACAATCTCTTTTTAAGGTCAACTGACTAGTGAACTTAATTCCATAGTATATTCCTGTTTTATGACCAGTTCCCTATACAATCAAGTGACTTTATGATGAGTCTTTCCTATTAAAACATAAATCACTTTATAATTAAATATTTACATTAAGATTTCCACCAACTATACTATGTGGTTTGACAATCTTTCATCACAAAAATCTACTTTTTTTTAGTGTAGAAATGTTTTGGCTTTGGGTCTTTGTGCATCCTTGCATATAAGTGGCTGTAGTTGAATTGCATAAAAATGGCATGCTAAACTGTAATCATGGGTGCTAAAAAGGATATTAAAAATATGCTTTTGGCAAATGGCCAACGGATACATGAAAAAATGCTCAACATCACTTATAATCAAGGAAATGCAAATCAAAATCACTATGAGATACCACCTCACACCTGAGAGGATAGCACACATTAAAAATGCAGGCAATAACAAATGCTGGAAAGGATGTGGAGAAAAAGGAACTCTTCTACACTGCTGGTGGGAATGTGAACTGGTCCAACCACTATGGAAAGCTGTATGGCGATTCCTCAAACTGCTAAACATGGAGCTCCCATACGACCCAGCAATACCACTTTTGGGAATTTACCCAAAGGACACAAAAA
>PVIJ01025616.1:0-10396 GCA_004024925.1 Scalopus aquaticus
AGTGAAATAAGCCAGAAAGAAAGAGAAAAATATCGAATGGTTTCACTTATAACAGGACTATAGGGAGGCCGGGTGGGAGAGAGACAATCAGTGGGGGAGGGGGGGGAGGAGGGAGGCGGAGGGAGGGAAGGAAAAGGGCACAAAATGGAATAGAAAAGAACATAAGGGACCATGGAGATGGATCACGGGTGAATTGGTGGTGGGCTACCCAAGGGGAATACAAAATGTAAAAGACATAAATAACAATAAAAATATATATTAAAAATAAATAAATAAATAAAATAAAATAAAATAGTCTCAGCAGAAGGACATTCTTTGAACCCACAGAAGCAGAGTTTTAAAATTATTTCAATCATAAAAAATGGATCTACCAATCTGAATTTGTATTTGTTTTGGTTTCTCTTGCATCTCCTGCTCTTTTTTTTTTTTTTGTATCATTTTTATCTTGCTCTACATCTGTCCTTCAGATGTACCTGCCCGCAGCAAATGTATTTAGAAACCTATCCCCACTGGCAGAACCCGCATGAAAACTCACAGAATGTGGGTGGAGAAAGAAGAGGCAACTCGTATTGATCTCTCTTCATCAGTGTCTCTCCTTTGGATTCTGTTCTAACATTGCTTTATTGACTGAAACTATTCTGAAGATTTGAAATTTTTTAAATAAAAAGATAAAGAAAGGGGGGAGGAGAGATTGGAAGGAGGACAGAGGGAGGAGGGAGGACGTGAGGGAGGGAAGAGCAGAAGCAGCAGGGAAGTTTGCTGAAAAAAAAGACCTTTGAAACTAATCTACAGACTTCCTTTCTCTATTTTACAGAATTTCAAACTAAAAATAAATGAGACTCACAGTTCAACAATAAGTAAGGGCCAATCATCTCATTAAAATTTCTGCTCTAATATTATCAAAATGATAAAAAGACAAATACTTTTTAAAATGAAACAGAAAGGAGGAGAGCAAGAGGAATGTTGTCAGATAATCAAAGAGGTAATCTCCATCCACAACTCGACAGCTAAAATCGAACACATTTTGCTGAGGAAGACATTTCAGATAAGTATTTTTAAGTCCCAAAACTGCTCAAAGCATGTATGGCCAATACAAATTTTTTTTTTACTGTCATTGCAATTCTTTAAGAGTGCGAGTTGCATTTTGGGAGAATAGACATGTAATCCACCCACTCACATCCATGTCACTGCAGTTCAGCCAAACCCCCTTGTCTGTGTGTTTCTGAAACCTGACAAATTAATTCTTCCCTCTGCCTTTTCCTGCTTCCTCCCAGCCTGCTACCAGCCTCAGGAGAGGAGGCATTAACATTTCCTGAGCATCAATGCTTTGTAGCCAGGCCAGGCCCAAGGTTCATCTTGAACATTATCTTACTCCAGAAACTGGGGTAATGTGGTCTGGTAGTGCTGATAAGGAGAAGGGCTGAAAGCTTTAATCCACTGCCAGGCTGGGGCCTGAATGCCTATCTTAGATGGGGTTTCCCTATAGCAGTTCCTGAGGCAAGCACTGGGGAGTCGGTAGTTTAATTCAAAAGTGATTCCAGGAACCCAAAGGCAGAGAGGGGAGAGAATGAGACAGAGTAGGTGAATATACCCTGTAAAGTGAGACTTAGTGAGTGGATTACTCCTCTGGGCATCACGTGGCACAACCACGTGAACCACGCCAAGAACACGGAGGCTGGGGGTATCTCTGTGGACCCCCATGGGAGATGGCTGCAAGTAAGGGGGTCACATCCCCCTGGTATAAAGGAGATTCTGGTGGTGCAAGTGCAAGTCCCCAGCCTCAAGGAAATGTCAGCACATCGGGGGATCACCCCCATAGCTGCTGACAAACTGAAGTGGGAGCAGGGGCTGTGAGAAGGTCATACAGTTCCCTGCCACACCTGCTGTTTCCCTCTTCACCCCTTGCTCCTCCCTTTCAGTCTCCATGACATATGTTCACACTTGAGCTATTCCATCTGCTTAATCCAAACTGTCCTTGTAGGAAAATCACTTACCCAGTTCAAACCATCAGAATATCAGAATGTCAAACCTATATAAGGGAGTAGTACTCAAAGAGGCATCCCACCCTGGCAACATCAGCACTGCCTGGGAACTTATTAGAAATGCAGATTCTAAGGCCTTAACTGAGTCAGGAGTTCTAGGAGTCAGCCCTGAACCTGTTTGATGAGTATCCAGGAGATTCTGGAGCATGCTTAAGTTTGAGATCTACTGATGTTAGTTTCAAGTCTCCCACATGATCAACTCCAAGGCAGCAACTTAGAAACTATTCTGAAGATTTGAAATTTTTAAAATAAAATGATAAAGAAAGGGGGGAGGAGAGAGTAGAAGGAGGAAAGACGGAGGAGGGTAGAAGTGAGCCGGGAGGGAGGAAAGGTAAGAAGGGAGGGAGGGAGGGAAGAAGGAAGGAGGGAAGGAGGGAGGGAAGGAAGGAAGGAGGGAAGGAAGGAAGGAAGGAAGGAAGGAAGGAAGGAAGGAAGGAAGGAAGGAAGGAAGGAAGGAAGGAATTTATTTCACTATTAAGGAAAAATCTGTGTTTAACATAATGCTCTACAAGAGAGGTTCTTAACCGGGGAGGCCACAGACCTCCCCTGCCATCAGACGTTTCTGGACAGAACAGAGAGGATTCATGAGCCTATGTGGGGGGACATTAGATCTTTATTTCCACTAAACTCTACAGCTATTTAAAATGTAGGCTGGTGAACCAGAGAGTAGTATTGGTTGTACTTGTACCTTTGTCAACAAAATGAAATCAGAATGAGACTGGGGAAGGTTGATAAATCTGCACGAATGAGTTCTTGGAAGCTGTCTTCTGAAGAATGGAATGAATGAGCTGCCACGGACATCCGTGAGGGCGACAGGATTCCGGGTAGTGTGGAAGAAGTCAGAGATTGATTGAAAAGAAAAGAACAGCTCCCACAGGGGAGGGGGGCTCGAGCGAGACACCCGATATATTGTTCTTCACAGGCTCCTGGCTTTTGACTCTGTTAGACCCTGCTGAGGTCTGTTATTGGGCTTGGGTGGGGTCCCCACTGCGGAAATCTACCGGGTACTTATCTTACTATCTGCATCAAGTCTGTGCACAGCACATTAGAGATGCTGCAAATAGCTCACAGTCTGACAGGGTATTTACTTCACCTTTGCTATTTGATGTATTAATAAAGAAGCTAAAGAAAACCATGGCTCTGCTCACAAAATGTGAGGGGTTTTTCCTTGCACCAACCAACAACCAACTCTCTAACTCTGTGGATGTCAGTTGGGATTTCATTAGCCATGGCCATCAGCTGCAATTTAACTCAATTCACACACTAATTACCCACGCGAAGAGGTCTGCCCCACTTCAGATGCCATTTACAGTCCCAGGTTGGCACCTGCCCTCTGACCAACCAGCTACAGATCACAGGTTTTCATGACCACATGCCAGCTTCAATAATTTGCTAGAATTGTTCAGAGAACTCAGAAAAATACTTTCACTTATATTTACTGGCCTATTATAAAGGAGCTAATGAAGGCCTGTAATGAAGGCTATCGATGCACAGCCAGGTGAAAGAGGTACATGGAATGAGATCTGAAGGGTCCTTGTGGAATTGGGGTGTACCGACACATGAATGTGTTCACCAACCTGAAAACTCTTCAAACACCATAGAGAGGGTTTTCAGGGAGGATTCATCACATTTTTTTTTAACTGAATCTCCAGCCCCTCTCCCCTCTCTGGAGGGTGGTGGAGCTGGAAGTCCCAAGCTTCTGATCACGGCCTAGTTACTCCAGGGACCAACTCCCAATCGTGAAATCATGCAGGAGTCCACCAAGACTTGCCTCAGAGAATAAAAGATGTGCTTGTCATGCAGAAAAAATCCAAAGGATTTGTAACAGGGATAGGGGAGGTTTCAAGTTCCCTGCCCCACCCAGGGAGGGTAAAACTGAGCAGGAAGGAGAAGCAGGAGAAGAGTGTGAGAAGGAAGGAAGGGGGCAAGAAGAGAACCTGGATGGGGCACAGGGACCAAAGAGACATGTAAGAAGCTGTGCTTGCTCCTCAGCCTGGGACTTGTACTAGGGCCTGGTGGGAAGGAGACACTTGACGAAGACAGAGAAGTGGGTGAGAGACCCGTGGGGAGGCTGACAATGGCAGCCTTTGTCTTGACTTGGGTCTTGATTTAGCTCCTTTTCTTCCAGACCTTCCTGGCCCCCTCTGCCCCCATTCTAGGGGACCCCACCAGAACATGCCTTAGACGTGTGGTAAGCTTTTGGGCCTCGGGTGCCCTGCTTTGGGCCAACACTGTTTGGCTGAGCATTTACCCACAGAAGGAAGGGTAACTTTGGGTGCTTAACTGGAAACTCTTTTGAACTTTATACTTTCTCTTCTCTCTATTGAACACTAATTGTATTAAAGTGATTTTCTATTGTAAGTCTTAGGCATTAGAGGATGTTTTTTCTTGATGCAATGGATGGAAGAGCCCATTTAGAGTGTGCAGGTTGGGGGGCCTGCGGTTATCCCTCATCCTGGGGTAATCTGCCCTAGGACAGATTTAGGAATTCCATGTCAGGGATTGAAGCCAAAGACAAAATATCAGAAAATGGTGCTCTAGCATCCATGTCACTCATGAAATGCAAGGGTTTTAGAAGCTCCGTGCTAGGAACTGGAGGCAGAGAGAAGCATAAATTTTACTGTATCACAGAAGAGTATGCATAAAAAAGGGAAAGGAGAGTAAAGAGAAGGGGAGGGAGGAAAGAAGAGAAGTTGCAGCCCAGAGCTAGATTACACCAAGTTATCTCTTTAAAAGATACAAAGAAGGAGGAAAATTGGGGGAGAAGGGAGAGGAGGAAGAAGACTCTGTTTAAAGCAAGGAAATGCAGGACATGTGATGCTGTTTGAAAAGAAGAAATGTTGGGTTCAAAGAATGGGGTCCTCTGAGAAAAGTTTCACCAGAGCTCCCCTTTCAGTGGCACATGGTAAGTTTCCCCACAAGGCATTCACCTTTAGTTATATCCAAAAGGGCAGGATTATTAGTATTAAAAAAAAAAAAAAAGAGGGGCCTCCCCGGTGGCGCAGTGGTTAAGCGCTGCGCTGTGGAGCTGTCGGCAGCGGCGACACGAGTTCGACGCCCGGCCAGGGAGAATCCCACATGGCGAGGCAGACCTCTCCTGCCTTGCCCGCTGCTCCCCTCAGCAGTGTATTTCTGATCTGCCTGTTCTGCTACCCGCTCCGTCTCTGGTGAACCCTCTCGCCGCCCCAAGCCTCTGGCCTGTACCCCAGCTTGTATGTATAAATAAAAAATAAATAAATAAATAAATAAATAAATTTAAAAAAAAAGAAAGGAAAAGGACACTTGCACAGACAACAGGGCAGGAAGAGCTGCCCCCGCAAGGAACCGGTTTGTTAAAAGACATGCCTGCATAGACAGAGGCGGGCAGCCTTGGGTAAGATGACAAGAGCTGCATCTTACCCGTGCAGGAATTGTACCCATAGATAGTGATAGAGTGTTCTTCTTTTGGGGTGCAGATGGGGGAGGGCGCATTCCTTTGTGGACTTGTTATCTATTGTTAAATTCATTAATTCTAGGGTGTAACTAGTCTGATTTGTAAGGACTGGTGATTCTCTACAATGGCCCTCAATTTCCATATCCCCTCCTCTGGTCTGAGCCTCTGGATACTTTCTATAGCTGTCAAATACTTGCTATAGCAGTTGGGACCTAAGAATTTTTCATTTCTATAGCTGATTTAACAACCATCTTAATCATTTCTACCCCACCTCCAGTTTCTGTCTTGTGACATCTCCATCCTAATTTTTTATCCTTAGCCTCCATCAATGGACACCTGGGTCGGTCAGCAAGGGTCTTCTCTGTTCTAGGTAGGATGCTAAGCTCTAGGGAGAAAATGATAAGCCATAGCCCTTTCCTTAAAAAGTCCACTTTATGCTCATCTGGTCATAATGAAATGTCCAGCAAGCAAACATCAGTCCTGTACAGGAAAGCAGTGCCAGTGTATATTAACTTAAAAGTAGGGTCTCAGCACTCAAAGAACATATAAGTCAACCAGGCAAGGATGAAACAATTCACAATTACAGTGCTTTATGATCATCCAAGGCAATTTCCATATTCCTAATAAAATGTCCTGGCAAGAGGTGTTACAGGACTTGGAGAGGGAGGGGACCCAAGAACTGAAGAGAACCTACTTGAAGGTATACTGGGGAGAGGTGACTCAAACATCCCCAGTTTGGGGAACTCAAAGGAAGGAAGAGTAGGACATGATATTAGAAAAAAAAAGTGATTTTTTTTAGAACACAGTGACTAAAAGAGTTTAGAAGAGCTAGACGGTTAATCTAGTCAAATTTTAAAAGGCTCCAAATGAAAGGCTAAATCTGAACTTCCATTTGTTCCAGAATCATTTTAGACCCTGTAAGCAGTGACTGCTCCTTTTCATTCCAGGATGCCATCCACACAGGACCAAAAGCTGATAAAGGCTTTGCAAACCCCACATTTGCTACATACTGAATGTATCAGAAAAAACAAAACAAAACAAAAACTACAAACAGTTAACACTACCTGTATTATTTTATTTATTCTTCCTCCTATTCCCAGACATTAACTTAAAAAATAATAGGTTTCAGAATGTCCAGATGCAAACGGTTCCTCTGGCTGTCACAAATCTAGGGCGCCCTCTAGAGGTTTAATGAAATATGCTCACTTAAGAATCTAACAAATTTTCAGTCGGGCCTATGTATTAGTTCAGGAACTTCAAAACTAATCTGCTGCTCGTTCATATCCTTGGAAACTGAGATTTAATTCACCTGCAATATGGTCTGGGCTTCCGAATATTTTAAACATTATCCATATTTATAACAACTATTGAAATCAGGTGATGTTAGCCTTTCAACTTTATTGTTTGTTTGTAAAGTTATTTCATCTTTCTTGGGTCTTTTGCATCTCCATATGAATTTGTAAATCAAATTA
Source organism: Scalopus aquaticus (assembly GCA_004024925.1). Classification (NCBI taxonomy): domain Eukaryota; kingdom Metazoa; phylum Chordata; class Mammalia; order Eulipotyphla; family Talpidae; genus Scalopus; species Scalopus aquaticus. The sequence goes on from PVIJ01025616.1 coordinate 6,948, forward strand.
TAAATTCCTATCCAAATAGTTCCTTCTGAGATTTTTGATTGGCATTGCACTGAATCAGTACATTGACTCGGGAAGACCTGACACCTAACATTACTAAGGCTTCTGACCCAAGAACACTGACTAGCTGTTCTTATATTTAGGTCTTCTTTAGTTTCTCTATTGCTGCTTCATAATTTTACAGTGCACAGATCTTGAAAGAACTGGGTCCCTCTCATACACAGCTGTGCAACTGTAAAAGGTTACAGTCACTTTGAAAAAGTTTGGCAGTTTCTTAAAAAGTTAAACCTAAATCTGTTGTATAGGCCAGTCATTCTGCTGCTAGGTAGATACTCAGGAGAAATGCAAGCATGTGTTCATGCAAAGACTCATGCACAGTTATTCTAGCACCTTTACTTGTAAGGAATCTTGTTGTGCAGTTGAACACTTTATTTCTTTTCCTACTTTCACTGTCACCTCCCAAATAAACCTCTCAAAAAATGTTTTTGGCTTGGGTTCAGATTGTGAAGAAACCCAGTGTAATAGAAACAGCAAGCTAAAATAATAATGTGGTAGAAGAAAAATTGTCACCATTTCTTAGCCAAAAAGACTTCTCTGTTTTGTATTTTTCAAAAACAACTTGATATATACCAGGGGATAAAATGGTGAAACCTTGAATGTTGAGGTGCCTGAGGATGCCAAGTTGCAGGATTCTGGGAAGGCAAAATCACTTATTTCTCCCTAAAAAAGGAAAAGCACTTACAGATCCAGGGAACAAAAGAAGAGATGAGAGAAAAGACAAGAGCAGAGGCAGGGTGGAAAGAAAAGAGTGAGCAAGGTGGAAGGTGGCTGGCACCAGGTAAAAAGACTTGGCAAGGAAAATGGCAATACTGTGGTTCCATTGCAGAGTTGTTTCTGTTGATGTCTTCTGAACTTGCCTAAAGTGTCCCATAAGTGCACAGTGCTTTGGGTGGTGGGCTTTGAGTTTTATACATCAAGGAGGAGAACCAAAAGTATGAGAAGGAAGAACAGAAGGAGACTGGAGGCTGAGAGACTCCAGGAACTGAAAGACTCCAGAAATCCCTATTCCATTTTTTAGATTGGGTCTTGGCTATTGACCACTTTTGGCACTGACTAGTTTACCTGGGCCCGTGGAAGGCAGGGTAGACAGGATAGTGATAAATGAGCTTTCTCAGGAAGTCAAAACTCTCTTCCGCACGTATGAGGTTTACGTGAAGTTCCTCTTCTGTGAGTGAAGAAATATCCCTACCCTTTCTTGCCTGGTAACAGGTGGGAGGAGAGTGAGTGTGACCCAATTGGAGCTAGGTTGCGGGTGTTAAATCAGCACAGGGATTCCCCTAAGGAAGCCAGAGTAATGAAAATTGGGAGGAAAAAGCAAGTCGAGTCAGCATAACAAGAGACATTCAAATGCAGAATAGGAAATAGAAAGAAAGGTCAGAAAAGGAAGTGGCTCTCTTCTAGAACTATGACTCAGTAACATCATATTTCAGATTTCTTAGCAACTGCAAATTAAAGAGGATAGATCATTTCAGTGCACTGAAAGCAATACTTAGAAGGGAAATAACAACATTTTAAAACAATCGTAATGCTAATTTTAAAACAAGGTGACTAGGAATGGAGGGAGATCTCATAAAATCTTACCTACAGTAATCATAATAATATTCCAGGTGCCAGACACTATGACTTTGGAATGATGTGGTCTCTCACAAGAGATTTCTCAAGGAACAAGTTACATGAATATATACTTGATCATATAATTTTTCATGATACCGGGCGGAGGGGGGGGGATTGGTAGCTCTATGGATAGCACTGCAACAGGACTGTGAAGTGTCGCACAGAGAACATCTTTGTGAATTTGGTGAGAAAAATGGAGTTTGCGGGAAAAGGATACTGTATGGGGAGACAGAGGCAAGTCTCACAAAACCTGGAGGTCATAGGAGCAAGCAGAGCAGTGTGAGGGTTTCTTTCAGGGAAAAACCTGACCTCATCTAGCAGCTGGGAATCAAGGGAAGCTCCCCAGCTAAGCTGTCGGTACAGATGGCCCAGCACTCTGGCGTAGGCGGTGTCATTAAACAGTGCTTATTTTATCTCTGCAGTTTTGAGACCATACTCTTACTTTTCTTCTTTCCCTCTCTAGTTCTTCTAAGACTTTATTAAGACTTAGAGATGGTCTTTCTCTCTCTCTCTCTGCTCTTCCCCATCATCAAAATTCCTAACTCATTAAATTGATGGTGCAAAGCACTCATGTGGCTACAGACATTTAAGCTTTAAATGCAAGCCACTGCAGGAGAAAGTGTGCCACGTGTGTTAGTGGCGACCTCTCCTGGTGAAATGTGATATCGAATGATATTTTTTCTGAAACAAATTCTCAAGCTTTTGTTCCCAGCACCCTTTGTCACTTAAAAATTGAGAACCCCAGGAACTTTTGTGAATGTGGCCATGTTTAGCAATATCTATAGTATTATAAATTGCTGTTAATAATTTTTTAATATTCATATATTAAAATAATAGGGCCATTACATGTTTATATAAATAACATTTTATAAAGAATAATATAGGGTAGCCCCCCACCTTATGAAATTAATTCAATCTACAGATGTGGTCATACAGTGAAATATCATAATGTTAAAACAGTGGTACACTGTGGTACATTGATACTGTGTAATTTGTTCTAAGAGCATAATTGAAAAAATTCAGCATATAACTAAGCTTATTAAAAACTTTGATTTATATAATAAAACAATAAAATTGCTAAAATAATTTCATTTTTATTGAAATTTAAAAGATTAATCTAAAATTAGTAAAGCTACTTACATTAGAAAAGGTTATTTCAAAATCACTTAGAGTTTGCTCAGAGATGGGAGGGAAAAAGCAAATTTCCATAACTGTTTACTGGTTTTAAATCATTACCATACATTTGGAAATTTTGTGTTTCAATTTACCTGAAAAGAGAAAAATTATAACAAAAGTATCAGAAATGAAAGAGGAAAAATTGCAACATATGCCATAGAAACACAAAGAACCATAAAATTCTAATATGAATGTCTCTATGCAAACTAACTGGACAATCTGGGAGACATGTACAATTTTTTTTGAATTGTGCAGCCTTTGAAGACTGACCAGGATGAAATAGACATCACAGAAATTCAGAGAGTCAAAAGTCTTAAGAACAAAATCTCGATTGGACGTCATCAACATGGCGGTGAAGGGACGCTAGTATCAACTCTCCCAAAAGAAAAGCTGCCTATAAAGAGACATCAGCCAAACCCAGAGAAGATTCAGTAACGCTACGTAAATATAACACCCTCACAGGTGAGTAGAACTTGGAAAGAAGCTAAAAAGACTGATCAAGGAGAAGAAAGAACCACCAGATCCCCTCCCCTCAACACAAAACCAGACCAGGAGACCAAGACGAGAGGCACCTGAGGAAACCCAGAAAAAAAAAAAAAAAA
>PVIJ01025617.1:0-10393 GCA_004024925.1 Scalopus aquaticus
CCCAAGTCTCCCCTGCCCCGCGCCCCGTGTCCTCCTGGCACCCCCTCCCGCTTGAGGCGCTCCTCTCTGCCGGCGCTGCCACCTCCGGAGGCTTCTTTCCTTCCAGGGTTTCGCCGCAAGGAGTTCCGGGGCAAGCTCGCCATCGCCATCACCGCGAATTTCATCAACCGGAACACGACGGCGGAGGCCAAGGTGGAGGAGATCAGCGGCGTGGCGTTCATCTTCAACCAGAAGTTCTTCCAGGAGCTGCGGGAAGCCACAGGTCGGTGCGGCCGCGCGGCCTCAGTGGCCTCTGGATCCGCTCTTGGCCCGGCCGGCTGGGGCGACCATCGCTCGCCCGCCGCCTGCTCCCCCGCCCGCGGTTGTCCTGCGCACGGCGCCTCCCAGGCTGCTCCCCCGCTCTCCCCGCGGCGCCTGCTGGCGCTTCCTCCTCTGCTCTGAGGCGCCATTCCCGCCCTCCCTGCTCCAGCAGGGGCTCTGCGGCCGCTGCTGGCTGCCCGTCCGGCTTCTGGGCTCCAGCCGAGGCCGCCCCCTGCGTCCCGGGGCTGGCGGAGCCGCGCTGGACGAGGGGACCCTGGTGCTCTGTCTCCTCGGCGGGTTTCTCGCCATCACACCGGCTTTTTAGATGGCGGGAATTAAAGCCCGTACGTCCCTCCCTGCTTCGGGACCCAGGCGTCCCTCCCTCGCTCAGCTTGCCCTAGAGCTGGCAGGGGTTTTGGCCGAGAACCACCCCAGCTCCTCCTGCCCAGGGCAGCGCAGGGACAGGCCCCGTGAGCGGCAGGCCGGGCCGGGCTCCGACAGCCCGTTCTCCCCCTGCCCGGAGCCCCCAGCCTCCTCCCTGACCCGCCCCGGCGCCTGCCCCCACCCGCTCGGCTCACACCGCCCTCGCCTGCAGGCATCGACTTGGAGAACATCGTCTACTACAAGGATGACACGCACTACTTCGTGATGACGGCCAAGAAGCAGAGCCTGCTGGACAAGGGGGTGATCCTGCGTGTGAGTACCCCCCAGGCCGGCCAGGCCCCGCAGGGCTGAGCACGAGCCCCCCCCTGGGCGCACGCCCCGTGACAGTTAACTCTTAGAAATGATCGTTACTGAGATTTCTCATGAAATGGGAGTGGAGCAGTTAGACCAGCCCCCGTGCGGCCTGTTGTCCAGTCTCGGCCGCGCTGCCCGCCCGCGCCCGGGAGCGCCGCAGAAGCTGCAGAAAGGCTCGGTCTGGCTTCGGGGGCGCTGGTGTGCGCTGCGGTGGGCGCCGCGTCGCCCGCGGTGGCCGGACGGGGCCATCCCTCGGGAGGGCTGGCCGGCAGGGGCTGGCGGAGGCGGGTCACTGCTCGGGCCCAGGCCCAGTCGCCTCGGGCGTGACCATCGGGGCTGTCCTGCCGTCCGGCTCGGTCCAGCCTGGCTGTGCGGCTCCCTGTTGGGGCCTGCAGTGTGGGCACGCCGCGGCGGCCGGCCCCTGGGCCTCTCGAGTCCCACTGAGCCTGGACCTGCCTCTGTCCACGCGACGAGGCCCCTAGAGAGAGGCGCCGGCCGTGCCGACTCTGGCCCGCACAGTGCCCGCCGGGCGCCCTGGTCTGTGGATGCGCCGGCCAGCTCCCGCCAGCCAGCTCTCGGGCGCCTGCTCTGGGGCGGCACGGCAAGGCCCGGCCCCTGCCCCGACCGCGTGTGGCTCAGTCTCGGGTCCTCGTGTGTAGGAGAAGCGCAGAGCAGTGTCCGGCCCTTTCTGCCGGCAGCTCAAGCACATGTGCCTGTTGGATGCTTGATAAAGTCGTCTGGTCCGCCACCTGGGGTGGTCCGCTCTCAGAGCCGCAGGCGCGTCCGCTGGCCTGTCCTGTTCTCCGCTAAGGCCTTGAACTGCTGCCTGGGAATCGCGGTCTTCGGGGCGCCAAGTAGGCGCGACCTGGGCAAGGCCTGGTTTGCTTCCGTCCTCGGGGCTGGCCTGACGCTGCCGGCACGGGCCCGCCGTGGCCGCCGGCGCTGGGCAAACAGGTTCCGGGCAGCTCGAGTGTGTGTTTTGGCTCAAGCGCCTTGTAGCGGTGGCTGAAAGTGCCGTCAGGGGCTCTTGGGAATGCCAGTCCCCACTTGAGGAGCGTGGAGACTTGGCCCCGCTGGCCAGACGCCTCGGGGCAGTTGCTGCGGCCCCGTTCCTCTCGGCGCTGTCTCTCCTGGTGGGTTTCTGGGGGCCTGTCAGCGTCTTGCGCGTTACTTTGAAGACCCCTGTCCCCCTTGCGGTGTGTCTGCTCCCAGCCTCCCGGACTCTGCTGGTTCCTCCCTCCACGTCGTTCTGGCACAGACGCTCTCGGGGCCTCCCGAGGTGTGATGCCTCGAACCGGGCCGCGTGTGTCCGCGCCGCGCCCTTGTCCAGAGCTGTTTGCGGCCCGGAGACGAGTGACTGCCAGAACAGCACAGACATTAAAAAGCCTTTCGGACCCCACAGTCCACCCCTGCGTGGCCGCACCTGGTGCTCAGGCAGCTCCGGCCGGGAGACAGCGGAGCGCGACGTGCTCCGAGGGGGGGCGGGGGCGGGGCGCTCCGCAGGCAGAGCCTGCTCCCGGGGAGGGGCGGCCCGGCCGGCAGGGCTTGTGTCTGCCGGCGCGTCCGTCTCAGCCGCGCGTCTCGGAGCAGGACTACGCCGACACGGAGCTGCTGCTCTCCCGCGAGAACGTGGACCAGGAGGCTCTGCTCGACTACGCGCGGGAGGCGGCCGACTTCTCCACGCAGCAGCAGCTGCCCGCGCTGGACTTCGCCATCAACCACTACGGGCAGCCCGACGTGGCCATGTTCGACTTCACGTGCATGTACGCCTCCGAGAACGCCGCCCTGGTGCGGGAGCAGAACGGGCACCGGCTGCTGGTGGCGCTCGTCGGGGACAGCCTCCTGGAGGTGAGGGCGAGGGCCGGCGGCCTGGCGGGGGGGCGTCGTCACTCCAGCCCCGCGCCACGCCCCCGCGGGGGCTCCCGGCGGACGCGGGCTGCCGAGCGGGCCGGCAGAGGCCGCACCTGCTGCGCCTCCCCCCGCGAGGTCCAGAAGCCCAGCGTCCGGACGCGGACCGGAAACGACTCGGCAGCACCCTCTTTCCTCGCTGCCTTGCCAGGTCCCTCTCCTGGAAGGTGACTTAACTCTGCTTGCCCCCCCCACGCAGCCTTTCTGGCCCATGGGAACAGGAATAGCCCGGGGCTTCCTCGCGGCCATGGATTCCGCCTGGATGGTCCGCAGCTGGTCCCTGGGCACAAGCCCGCTGGACGTCCTGGCAGAGAGGTAACCTCGGCGCCCCTCCTGGCGGAGTGCGGGAGTAGAGGCAGGTGTCCCCCTCGTGCGGCAGGATGATTGTCTTGCCTCTCTTGTCTTAGTGAGATTTGTCTGAATCTCTACCGCTCAGCTTGGCGCCTGATTGCTTTGTGGCAGGTAGACACCTGTAAATAGCAGGTGAGGGCCTCCGGTCCGTAAACGGGAGAGACCCCTCCTCTGGCGTCAGCGCGGCTGCCGGGGGTACACAAACAGAAGAGACTAAACGTGACGTGCATGCGCCGAAGCCACTAAGCTGCTTGTGAGCCTGTCTCAGACTCCCGAGTGCTAGGTGCTTTGAGACAGGTCATCGCAGATGGAGTGCACATCCTGGGGTTTGCTGGTTGCTGAAGAGCCGATGCCTCGGCCAGAGGAACTAGAGAAACCAGGTTTCCTCGATAAGACCGGTGGCTGACAGCGTTGTGTCTGCCACTGGAGATAGCCTGGTAAATTCAGTGGCGAGTTCCTTCCCATCTGCGATTTCCGTCAACGCTGCTAGTGGCGCCTGGAGAAGTCGCCGCAGGGGCGGTTGCCTGCATCGGCGTGGGCCCTCGCCCAGGCCTGTGCGATCGCCAGGCTGGTGGGGTGGGGCGAGGCCCGCTGCGGGTGTGGAGGAGACCTGGGAGGGCCAGGTCTGCCGAGTCCTCCAGGGCACTGGGGGTGTCGAGCCAGAAACGTCCCCGAGGGGCACCGATGGCGCCGCCGCCCCCCGAGTGCGCCCGGCCTGTCGTTGCAGGGAGAGCATCTACCGGCTGCTGCCCCAGACCACCCCCGAGAACGTGAGCAAGAACTTCAGCCAGTACAGCATCGACCCCGCCACCAGGTACCCCAACATCAACGTCAGCTGCCTCCGGCCGAGCCAGGTGAGAGCCTGCAGCGAGCTGCCCCGGCGTTTTCAGGGCGCGGCTGAGTGGACCGTGAGAGCCGTTGGTCGATGGCCGCCGTGCACACGGCGCTTGCTCACGGCCCGAGGCGTGTCAGGGTGCGGTGGTTCACTTGAAAGACGAAAGGAAAAGAACTTACCGGTCACGTTCTTGTGCGACCGCGTGGTCTGCAGAACGCCTCAGGCCTGTGTCTGTGTCACGGCGACATTCTCGCCAGGCACGAGGCCCTCGAGAGAGCAGCCTGCTCAGCAGACATGTTGGTTCACGTTCTAGCTGGGGTCTGGGTGTGTGTGCGTGTGTGTGCGTGCGTGCGTGCGTGTGTGTGTGTGCGTGTGCGTGTGTGTGTGAGAGCGTTGGAGTGAAAGTGCGCGCGTGTGTGTGAAAGTGTGTGTGTGCATGCGTGTGAGAGCATGTGTGAGTGAAAGTGAGAGTGCATGTGTGTGTGAGTGAGAGAGCGTGTGAGAGCGCATGTGCATGTGTGTGAGTGAGAGTGTGTGAGTGAGAGAGTGTGTGCACGCGCGCGTGAGAGCGTGTATGTGTGTGTGTGAGCGTGTGTGTGTGTGTGAGCGTGTGTGTGTGCGCGCGCACACGCGTGCTCGGTGCAGAGGGCTGTGGCCCTGCTGGACAGCATGAGGGTCCAGCAGAGACGATCCGAGGGCCCGGTGGCTGAGGTCCTCTTGCAGCCAGAGGGCGTGTGGCCGCCACGCTCCAGGGGCCGCAGGCCGCGGACCTCGCCTCAGCCTGAGCCGCCAGCTGGCCGCCCGCCGTCGCTCCACACGCGCCTGGGAGTTTGGTGCGAGCTGTGGATCTTCCTTCTTCGCGACCTTTGCCCTCCCTGCCAGGTGCGCCATCTGTATGATACTGGAGAAACCAAAGACGTTCACCTGGAAGTGGAGAACCTGGTGAATTCCCGGACGACCCCAAAGCTGACTCGCAACGGTGAGTTCTGGTGACGGTTTTTGAGGCGCAGCCGCCTGCTCGAAGCGTGACCCTGGGCGCGCACGGTGTTGCCCGGCGGCGGTTCCCGGCCCGCAGCGCCTTTGCCCCGGTGACACGTGCGGCGTCGGGCGCGTTGACTGCGTGGGGGGCCCGGCAGGCCCAGGGAGCTGCCGCCCGCCCGCCCGCCCGTCTGCGCCCACGGCAGGAGCACCCGGCGCGCCGGAGCGGGAGCCGAGAGGCCTTGGTCTGAGGGGCGGCGGGGCAGCTGGCGGAGGGTTTGGTTCTCTCTGGGGCTCTCGCACCGAGGCGCGGGGCATCGGGCGGACACGGGTCGCCCCGCGGCAGCTGAGACGCCTTCGCCTTCTCCGGGCATCTCCGTTCAGCGCTGCGCGCTCCAGCCTGGCGTGGGGCACTCCGTGACGTGTCGGGGGGACACGCAGCGGGGGCCTTCGAGCCCAGTTAGCTCCGCGGCCGGACCCCGCCCCGGGGGCGCGCCCGTTTCCCCAAACCCCGCTGGTGAGAGATCCGGCGTCCGCGGGTTTCATGACGCCGCGACGTCCCGGTCAGCAAGTGGCGCCCGGCCAGCCCTGTCGGTAAAGAAATGCGACGTCCTGGGCACGGCGGTCACCGATTCTCCCCCAAGCTCTTCTGGCACAGTTAGGAAAATCGGGTTTTTCCGCAGACTGCGTCTTAGAAGACTGGCCAGTGCGGAGCGGCCTCCGATCCCTGCTGGGCGAGGCGAGCCCGGGGAGTTCTCCGGCCTGGTCCCTGCCCCCGTGTCCCCCACGGGCCTCTCCCCGGCGGATTTCTCGTGCCCCGAGGCCACGCCAGCGAGGCTGGTTCGCTGTCGGTGCGCGTGCCGCTGGCTGACCGAGCCTCTCCTGCCGGAGTCCAGCGCTGCACCGGGGGACGGTGTGCTCGGCCGCTGCCAGGCCAGCTGTCCAGGAACCCGGGGCCCTGGCCGGGGCAGGCGGGTCAGCAGGCGGCGCCCTTCCGGCCGGCCTGCCCCGTGCGTGCCGCGGGCACTGAGGCTTCAGGGGCGGCGCAGACCCGCCTGCTGTGACCGGCCGTTTCGTTCGGGGGTGGACACTGGCCGTGGGCGCTGGTCTGGGATCCCTGCCCCGGCCCAGACCTCGCTGTCGGGGACCGGGCGCTGGCTGCCCGCGCTGCACGAGCAGGGATGGCTGTTTCGTCCCTGCCTCCTGCGGATCTCCAGGCCGGAGCTGTGTGCACGCGGAGGCCTGTCCCCGCGCCGGCCAGCACGCTTCCAGTAACGGTTTCGTTGTCTTTTTAGAGTCCGTCGCGCGTTCAAGCAAGCTGCTGGGCTGGTGCCAGAGACAGACCGACGGCTACGCCGGCGTCAGCGTGACCGACCTCACTGTGTCCTGGAAGAGTGGCCTGGCCCTGTGCGCCCTCATCCACCGCTACCGGCCCGACCTGATGTGAGTCGCGGCGGCTGCCCAGACCCGCCTCCGACCCAGCAGCCGCAGCCTGTGCTGGCTCCCGGGCGAGGCGCGGGGGGCACTTGCCCGCCAAGGCGGCGCTAGTTTGGGTCTAGTCCCTGCTTTAGCCTCTGCGCGCCGGCCACGCGGCTCAGGCTCTCAGGCCTCAGCGCCCGCCTGGCCGGTCAGCTTCATGCAGGAAAACTGCGGCTGGCCAGGTGAGCGCTCCGTTCCAGCCAGCTCTCTCGGACGCTGCTGGTCACGCAAACACGTCACGACTGACAAAACAAACTGCGAGGCCTCCCCGCGGGCGACGGCTGGCCGGGGCGCCCCGTTAGGTGCTGCACACCCCGCAGCTGCTCCTCAGGCCCAGGAGCCGGCTCCCCCGGCCTGTGCCCGTGACGTCTGCTCTCCGGGCCACTCCTGCTCACCTGAAGGCAGAGCCACCGTGCCGCAGGCCCGGTCCCCTGCAGGGGCCCGTGTGTTCCGATTTCCCCCAAGCTCCCGTGGAAGCCGAACAGAAAGGTGCAGAAGCAGCAGCAGGGCGTGCTGGGCTGCCCATCCCGTCCTCACGAGGTCTGCCTCAGGGCCCGATGTGTGTGTTCTAACGATTGCTTAAGGAGTCCTAAAAGCCACAGTCCTATTTGTATTGACTCACAAGCTAATGAGGCGAGAGCCGGCAAAGCAGGCCTGCCTGGTGCGGCTTCAGAGTGGGGTTTGGCGAAGGCTAGTGACCTGCGGTGCTCCTGTCCCTCAGCTCACACGTAGGCGGGACGGCTGGGAAGGGGGGGTGAAAGCAGACTGCTCACCCCGCCAAAGAGCGGGATGGGGGTGCTTGCTGGGGGGAGCAGTTCAAGACCGACCACGCAAAATGGCACAGACGTGCTTTAGACGGCGACTCGTCTCTACCCCGGAGGAGAGCCGGGGGACGTGAAGGCAGGGGCAGCAAGGGAATCGGCAGGCGGGCAGGGGCCACGCCGCTGCCAGAGCAGACCGCAGCCTGTGGGGGCGTCCTGGGCGGCCTCCTGCACAGCACAAAGCAGCAGGCGGGTGACCGGCCTCCCCCGAGGTGAGCCTCCGTAACTTCACGCGCTTAATCCGCAGGGAAGAGGACTCTAAAAAACAAACCACTGCCGCAGAGGCAGAGCCGGCAGGTCAGCCAAACCAAGGCCTGGCTCACTCACCCGGGCTCGCCTGAGAGGGCCTGTCGCGCTCCGCTCGGTCAGATCCGAGGAGCTAGAAACGGGGGACTGTGTGTTAGTCCAGGGACTTGGGAAAGCTCAGGAGTCTAGCAGTGGAAAGTCTTCGGAGGAAGGCCTTGGAATTCCCCTTGGACGAGAAGGCTGAGTAAGAGTGCCCAGGGCTGACCAGCCCCTCGGGCCGGGAGAAGCGGTCTGCGCCAAAGACGCTTCTGTCGCTTCCGAACATCAGTTTTATGTGGTACAGAGAATACATTCCTATTTTGGAGCTTCTGCTTTATTTCATTTATTGTTGTCGAATAAATTTGTGTTATTGGAAAACGAGGGTTTTCCCTCTGTGGGTGGATCTTGACCCGTTTCTCCTCCGGGAGGGTGAGTTCCGCCCCCTGAGCAACAGGAGCGAGACTGAGGAGCGCGGCGAGAGGCTTGTGCTCGGACCTCGGGCCCAGCGGCGACCGAGCGCAGAGCCCGACGCGCCGGTCATCCGGACGGGGCTCGTGGGCTGGCGACAAGCTGTCCGTCTTGACACACTTTCCTCGTCCTGTTTCTCAGAGATTTTGATTCTTTGGATGAGCAAAACGTGGAGCAGAATAACCAGCTGGCCTTTGACATTGCCGAGAAGGAGCTGGGCATCTCCCCCATCGTGACAGGCAAAGAGATGGCCTCCGTGGGGCAGCCGGACGCGCTGTCCATGGTGATGTACCTGACTCAGTTCTACGAGATGTTCAAGGACTGCCTTCCCTCCAGCGGTGAGCTCCGGCGCGGCCTGTTCCCGCGGGTCGGCGTCGGGGCCGGTCCCGGCGTGGTGCCCGCTCTCCCCGGCATTCTCACCAAGCCCAGAAATAGGCAAAGTCGCTTCTCCTGAACACCCCTCACGCTCCTGCGCAGCTGCCACTCCCCGCCCCGTCCCCTCCGTCTCTCCTGCCCGTACCGCGCCCGCGGTCCCGAGCAACCCGCAGCCACGGCCCTGCGCTCCGCGTTGTGGGCACCCTGGTCCTTCTGCCCTGCCCAGCGCGGGGAAGGTTCTCCTGTTCCCGAAACCCCCGCCCGGCTTCCGCGGGGCCACGCCCGCTGCCTCCCTCGCCTTGTTCCGTCCCCGCTCTGGCTCTGGCTCTGCCTCTGCCTCTGCGCATTCCCCAAAAATCTCTCCTCGGTCCTCTGTCTGCGGCTCCAAAAAGCATCTCTCGTGTCCTTTACCGCCCCGGGGAGAAAGTTTAGCATCATGGTTAAGATCGTTGCCACAGATCAGCGCCTGGCCTGGTTTACCTCTCGGTACTCCCACTTGTTCCACCCTACGCAAGCGGCTGATGTCCTGTGCCTCAGTTTCCCCATCTGTAACATAAGGATCCCATGTAGTCAGACTGTGGTGGCCTGAGAAGAAGGCTTGCCTACAAGAGCACTGAACACGTGCTCGTCTCTGCCGCGGCTTGGATAGTGGTGCCAGCGGGGCGTGGCGTCCACGGGTCTGTGCCGCCCTGTCCGGTGTCCTCCCGCCGCGGGCTCCGGGCGGTGGCCGTGCTGTCCCTGCGGCCGCGCAGCTCTGAGGGCAGCAGTCTACCAAAGCGGCAGACCGGCCCGAGGGGCCCTGCGTGTGGCAGCCAGCGCCTGGCGGCCTGCGCCCCACACGCCCCCCCCCCCAACCGTCATTCCAAAGGGAGGGCGCCAAGCCCCTCTCTGAGTTCCCCGGGGGCCACTGGGGGCGGGCGCGGGGTTCCTGCCCGTGTTTGGGGAGAGCGTTGGCTTTGTTGGTGCCGATGCAGAAGCGGTTCTGTGTCGGCGCAGCCACGCCCCCTGGGCCCCCCCCCAAGGTGCGTGCGCTCTTGCTGGCGGGGCGAGCGCCCCTGTCCTGGCCAGCGCCGGGGCCCCTCCAAAGAACATGTCCTCTGCACAGACGCCCTGGAGCTGAACCCGGAGGAGAAGGCGGCCCTGGCGGCCAGCACCAAGTCCCCCATCTCCTTCCTGAGTAAGCTGGGACAGACCATCTCCCGGAAGCGCTCTCCCAAGGTCAGTGGGGGGCGCGCGCTGTGGGCAGCGGGGCCTGACGGCCGGGGGGCGCGCGTGGCCGGGGGCGTGCAGCCGCGCCGGGCGCGCGCTTCTCCTGAGCTCGTCAGCTCTGCCCGGTAGCCTCCAGGCGGGCCGTGCAGTGTGTGAGGGTGTCCTGCCGCGGCTGCGAGCCGGAGGCGGGGCTCGGGACGGCTGATGAGGCCCCTTCCTGGCCGCAGGATAAGAAGGAGAAGGACTTGGAGGGCGCGGGGAAGCGGAGGAAGACCAGTCAGTCCGAAGAGGTGAGTCCTGTGCTGGACCGGTCTTGGCAGGTGCCCGTCTGCCTGTCCTTCCTCTCCAGATTGGTGCTTACACCTTTCCATTTCGACTTTTGTGAGAATTTCTGCGGGCAGCTGCTTTTTCGGAGGCCTTTGCCTTTGCTTGGCGTTTTGGGGGGCGTCCGGGGTGCTCAGGCGTGCACGGGCACGCGCTGGGCCTGCCCGCCCCTGGAGCCGCGCGGCCGGCAGCCCCGCATGAAGTGGGGACCCCGTCCTGAGGGCCGGACTTCGGTGGCTGCTGCTGAGCTCGGAGCAAAGCGGCGCGGGGCGCTGACAGGCGCGGGGCGGGTCTGGGGCAGAGTGTGGGGGCGGGGTCCTGG
>PVIJ01025618.1:0-10390 GCA_004024925.1 Scalopus aquaticus
CAGGAGCAGCTGAGGAGCTGTCTCCAGGCTGGGGGTTCAGAAGCGTCTGGTGGAGGAGGACAACGGTTTCTGGAGAGGAGAAGCCATTACACACGCTTGGCTCTCCTCTAGGGAAGGGAGAAAAGAAGGCAGGGACCTGGGGGTCGTCTCACTCCTGGTGCAGTTCCTAGGGGTCTGCTCTCCTTCCAGGCACGAGGGGACGCCGCAGCCGCCCCCCATTGGAGCAGCCCCTCTCTTTCCCTTTCTTTATCTCCCTGTCCTCCATTTGCAAGCTGTCTGCCTTGGTTCCAGTCCAGACTCCAAAACACAAAGCTCCTTCTCACGTTCATTCTCCAGGCGTTTCACCATTCCTGAAGGAACCCTCATTTTCTTTTCATTGTAGCTTCTAACCTACAGAGAGGGAGGGAGGCTGCCTGGAGTTCCTTTTATATTCCTCCCCTACAAAAAAAAAAAAAAAAGTTTCATTTTTAAGCACGCGTCTGGGATGGGAAAAGACCAACCAGTTGGGGCTTTCTCCCAGGGCTCCCGGGGGCCGTGTCTGAGAGTCTGTGTTGGCTGTTTGCTTTGCTTTGGTTTTGTTTCTGGAGGTGGCTTGCAGGTTTGGGGAGGAAGTGACTAGTTTGGTTGAAAGATGGGAACTGAGTCAGGTAAGCCGTGTCATGTAACTCCACCAGAAAATGGAGGAGAGCGGGTTTCCAGGAGACAAAGCTGAGATGAGAAGTGTTTATAAAATTATGGATGTCTCCATTTTGAAGCTCTGTTGGTGATGGCTGGAGGAGGAGGCTTGCCTGCCTACTCCTTCTCCCTTCCATGGGGAAATCTTGTGGTGGTTCCTCACTATCTATTCATTATGCAAGGAAATGAGGGGCTTTTAAGGGCTGCTCAGATTTTCCCTCCTCCAAAGGAGTGCTTTCACAAGTTATTGAAGCGTTTGTTTCCATTTTAAAGTAAACTTTTGGAATCTTTCTCTCTCCTTTTGAGTGTCCCTGAAAGATTTTGACCTCCTTCAAGAAAGGCAAAGCAAAACCTTAAACATTTTCCACTGAGATCTTCACACAACTTTATGTTGCTCCAGGTCTCTTGAAAGTCACCAGGAAATGTGATTTCCTCATTGTGAAGATGGTTGTGGCCCTAGGCTGAGATTTTGGAGTTCTGGGGCTTGGTTGTCATGTTGTGATACATTGCAAGACCTTATTTTCTGGTTTGGCTTGATTTCTGCAAAAAGCAACAACAGCAAATCCTACAAGATCTCAGAGGAACTCTTAAGACTGACACCAGTTTCTCCAGGGTCTCCATTTCTCTTCAGCTTGTTCCATTTGTGTATTAGACCTTCTTTTAGTTCCTTTGTTTTCCCCCTTCCCTTCCATTCTGCTATTTTTTTCTGTGTTCTCAAGTACTGTAAGTCTTCAGAAATACCAGATGTCTTCTTAACAATGTCACTATGGAAACACATTTTTCAAATATTATGTCAGTTGAGAAAACCTTACGTCCAGGTATCTTCACCTTTTTAATTGAGAGGAATTTATTTATAGGGAGACATTTTAGAAGGATGATTTGAAGAAAGGACTCAGTCCTACCCTAGTCCACATACATTGATTGGAGTTCTTCACAGATTAGTTCTAGAGAATTATGTAATTGATTCCAGTAAAGAACTAAATCCTGAAATGTTTGAGGAATTTATAAAAGCCTACTATGAAGATGATGCTTTTCCATTAGGTGAGGTAGCCATCTTGAGGATGAGGGAAGATGTTGGAAGAATTTTAGATGGACTATTGAAGATAGGAGGGCTCCACAGTGGAATGAAAACTTGGAGGAGATTCAGAACCAATTAATAAATTGTGAGGGGACTGATTGGACCTTGATTTCAAGTAAGGAGAAATAGAGGAAGGAACCAGCTTCTACAGGAAATAAGAAACACATTGGTGAGCGACCTATACCAGTTTTATTCTTAGCTTTTTCATTATGTGTCAGATTTTTTCATTTGTGTGTAAAGTTCTTTATGTCTACAGTATTTTTGTGCATATTGAAGTGGTTTGAGATTCCAGATGTAATTATATTCTGTTGAGTAGCTGGTAGCAGTGTCATTCAGTAAGTGCACAATGCTAGAAATGACAACATCACATTTTTCAAACCAAACTGTTGTGTCATTAATTGAGGGTTATTGTTCTTCTGAGGGGTATGAAAGGAGAGGAGAAATGCATAGTTCTTTAGCTGATAATTGCCCATGGTCATGAAGTAAAACTGTTTTTAACAGAAGATGTATGATTTTCAAATTTACAGTTTATGTGTATGTTTATTTAGAAAGACTTCTTTTCAGATCTCTGTTCCTTCATTAACAACCGAGGTCTCTCCTAGAGCACTTTAAAAAAGCTTCCTTGAAATCATACCTTTTATGACTCATTTGGAATGTTATCTTTTGATGCCATTACTTTTGCTCTTAAGTGGACCATCCTCAGTGTTGTATTTAAATTTGCTCTTGCATATATGGATGCTACATGTTTACACTGGGAGATTCAAATGCAATGGAATAAAGAGTTATTTGGGAAAGTAATTGCCAGATAATTTGGTGTCTAATTAACCATACGTGTTTATGTAAACATAAATACATTATATGTTGATCTTAAACTTCCAGGATTATCTTTTTTTTTTTTTCTGTTGATACCTGGACCATCAGTTAATTACTTACTTCAGCAGCAAAGAAAAATGACAAACTGGTTGCCAGTCCAGCAGTTTGAATCACCACATTCTTTACTTTGCAACCAAATGTTTTGATGTTGCAAATGTTTGATGTTTTTGAGTGGGAACTTTTCTGGAGGGAAAAAAATAGGTACTAAGGAATTTTGTGGAGTTTGAGGATATGTTGTGACTGGTTACCTAAGAGGCATGTCAGTTGCTGATGTCCTTCACCAGCATGGGATGCACCACGATATTAAAGACCCAGTGTCTTGTATTTTTCGCGACATACACATTTTGAATGTGACAAGTATTTTGGATAAACCACCACGAGAGAAATAAAGGGTGTCAAGTTGAACATTCTCATTTGATGTCAGAGCTGTCTGATTTTTGAGACCTCAAGTGATGAGGTAACTTTTTCCCCCATAGATCTAATATATCACAAAGAGAAATCATTCTGAAGAAATGAATGTGAACTGTGGTGCACACTCTCACAATAAAGATTCTTATGGGGTGGATTTTCATATCCCATAATAGTTTCTCAGACTTTGAGAACTAATTTCTTGACCACGTTTCCTAAGGACTTGTTTTTTACTACTCTTTGGTGTTAGAAAAAACTTTTAGACCAAAAAATTAATACATTTAGAGCAAGAGATATAGATATAAATGTATACACATGTGTACATGTATATATCTTTATCCACACACTTATATACAGTCTTTCTGGAAGGGGAATAGGGGGAAGAAATCCAGTTCTGCTAATGGACCTTAGAGTACTTGTGGTCTGTTTTCTTGAAGGAAAGGAATGGTAAAGTTGCTGTAGAAAAGAATTCTGTTTTCTCTGCGATGGAGTTTAATAAGGTCTAGTCTATCTTGAAATTTTCCTTGGTGTTGAGATTTGTTGGTTATTTTCTGTGTGATGGAGTTTAATAAGGTCTAGTCTATCTTGAAATTTTCCTTGGTGTTGAGATTTGTTGGTTAAAGTGAACTTATTTCTTTTCTTTGTGGTATGACTTGTAGTTCCCTGCCTCATGGGAGAGCATTAACAAAGCTCTATCAAATGTTTCTTGATGACTGAGGAACAGAGATGCTATTTCACAATGCCACCATCACAACTTAGGAAATATATAAGTAATGATCTCAGATTGCAAAGGATCTGACACGCCTGTGTGATTGAATGATGGGCATATGGAAACTAAGGAAATTTAAAAGTGAGGAGAAATATTTACAGGTCTATCCCTAACAGTCAGTAAACTGGGGGAATGGGAATGAGTGTGTGAGACAGAGAGAGGAGAAGGGGGTGGGGGGAGAGGAAAGAGAGATTGAGAGACAAAGAATCTTGTAAGGTTTGCACACTTAAGAAATTGGTGGCTTTGAGAGAAACATTAGCTGGGTGTTGGTGACCTATTAATTGATTATGAGAAAACAGAGAGGAGAGTAGATAATGTTAGAAGAAAATTCCTTTTCTTGTGTGATATGCCAAGACATCTGGCAGATGTTATGTTGGGCCCTAAGGAATGGACAGTTTAATTTTAGCCCTAGCAAGGAAATGGGAAGTTCTAAGCTCTTTTAATAGCACAAGTCTTAGTTTGGGGAAGGTTGCTTAAAAAAAAAGAAGAAAGGAAAAGAAAAGAGGCTTTTATTGAAACACGAAAGAATTCCAAGGGATCCTGGAGATTAAGCTGAGGGTTTTTTTGGGGGGGGTGGGGGGGGTGAACAAAAAATATTATTTCCTAAGTAAAAAATAGCATACAATTCATTTAAATTTTGACAGATTGGTACACCATAAATGATGAATATTATTTAATATTCAACAGTCAGAACTTCCACTTAAGAAGCTGGTTGTTTGGTGCCTTAGAAAGATGGTACGCTTCAACTCCCCCTCCTGCATTTTACTGAAGAGGAAACTGGCACAAAGACATGAAGTGACTTGCACAAGGTCAGAAAGTTCAGTTGTAACAAAGCCAGGCCGAGAGCTCAGGTCAGCTGACTCCCAACCCAGTGCCCTTTCCACTACCCCACTGCCTATGATTGTGAAGGGTTGTGAAACTCTCCTCTCCAGAGTGCCAAGCTCTCTGAGAAATTGTAATTATACACGCCTGGGGTAGGAGTATTGATATTTGTTGGTTGATTTTAACATATTGGAGAGTTCTGGGCTGAGCATGGTTTCATTCAAGAAGTGATATGCTCCTGAGGCCAATTTTGTTTGTGACTTTCAGTCAGGTCTTAGCTATTGGAGTTGTAGCTGTGCTTTTGTTTTAATTGTTGTCCTCTCCTCTGTAGTCCTCGCTTTCAAGGCTTGGGAGTCCTTTTCAAATGCCCTTCTTTGGAAGTTTGTCTGGGTTTATTGCAACTTACAAAAGTACCCACAATTGGACTCCAAGGATCTATTTTGCAACGTGGTACAGATTTAAATTGGCTTCTTTCAGAGATGCCATTTTGTAATCCTGATGAATGGCCAAGAGACTGAAATCCAGTAAAACAATTACTGGTGATTTTCCAGTGGTTCAAACGCTTCCAAAAATGTGCCCTCCCAGTATCTTCTTGGAGCCTGGTTCTCTCTTGAAGACCAAGGGCTATCTAGCTCTTTCCCTTTCCCCAATATCCATGAAGTCATCCCTAAAAGCATTTAACCATGAGCGTTAGATGGGACAGCACTTTGGGAAGGGTGAAATGGGTTGCCACTTCTGATTCCTCTTGAACAAGTGAAAGTAATTTTGTAAAGAAGAGTGATGTTTGGAAGTTTCCACATTTTCTAAGCTTCTTCCAAACTAAAGCGTAAATCCTTAATCCAGGAGGCAGTCTGGAGAAGGTAGGGCTGCCTGTGGACTTCTGGCAGCAACACAGTTAACGCTGTAAACAGTTGAACCTCAGTGTGGCACTCCTCCAAATGAGTTGACTGTCGAAAATAAAATGTTCCAGAAGAACTGGGAGAACAGGAAAGAAGTTAAAACGGCATGGTTTGCATGCCAGTACTGAGGAAGAAAAAAAAAAAAAAACCCCTTTGGTTGGGGTTGGGGGGGATTGGGGAGAAGATTATCCTAAATTGAACAGTCTCCTGGATTTCTAAGACCCAGGAGGAGAAGTTTCCAATTGAGGGCAAATGGACTTTCATGAATTTCTATTGCATTTGCAGTTGACTGGGAAACTTTTGAATCCTTTGTCCCCTTGAACTGTGTGTCTGGAGAGCTGTACCCACTGATAAATACAAAGGCAATTGGAAGTTCTTTGGCTTTATATTTTCTTCTTGGCAGTACTATCAACATTTATCTACTTTCGAAGGGTTTCTGTCCTTATCACTTGAAGCTTATATAAGACTTGGTCTTTGGCTGTGTGGTTCCAATACAAAGTTGATTTTTCTCAGGGCTTGGGAAGACAGGAGGTTGAGTGGTGTGGTGTGAGAGGGTATGAGCATGGTCAACTGCATATGCATTGTCTTTTAATTCTGTTGAGTAGATTGCTTTGTGTCTTCAAAGCATTCTTGCCTAATTCCTAGCTGGAGAAATTTTTTCTTGAGTTATTCTTGGAGGAAAGGTTTCTTTCTGTGCCAGGTCATGGGTATTTTGGTATTGATTTCCTTGCTTTCATGTGTTTGCTTGTTCAGTTCCCTGAATGTTGCTTCTGGATATTAATAAAATACTTCTGCTGCGTCTTTCCACATCTTGCCCCCAACTTCATTCAAAGAGCACAGCCTGCTCTTGGGGGTGCAGGGTGGGTTGTTTGGTACTTATTTGTTCAAAAAAATAAATACTTGCCAATGAGGACTGCTTGACTCAGGAAGTTATTTGCCAGGTTTTCAAGGAGACTTAACAAAGGCCTTGCAAGGAAATTTGGGGGAAATTCTACTAGGAACCAATAGGTCCTGATTAAAATGTTTTAGGATCACTTAGTAGGAAATTAAGCATTTGTCCAAGATGAGTAAGCAAAGGCCTACCTCTGGATTCAGATTGGTTTGAGCACAAAAGGGGCTAGAGGCCCAGGCCAGACAACTGTGTCAGAAGTAATTAAGCCCAGGATTTGTGGAGAGGCTTATCTGCCACAGAGCCCAGCTGGGGAAGGCCAAGCTTGCTCCCTAAGCCCTTGTCTGGCCAGTTGAACCAGAACACGAGCTAAGGCCTTCAAATTTTGGAATTCTTCTCTTCCCTGTTCAGATTTAAGAAGGTAAAGTCATTATTCTTCAGTTTTGCTCATGTCAGCTGAGTGCTGCTCTCTTGAGCTGGGAAATGTCAGAAACAGGAGGGTGGGAGCTGATTTCCTCTGAGGGAACATTCTCCCTGTTAACACTACAAATGCACCTATAACATTGCACTTATTACTCAGAAAATAATTGTGTGGTGGCACAATGTGGGACACTTGAAAGATGTTTGCTGCACAAAGGTTCCAATACTCACCTGCAGATTAAGAAATGGGTTCCTAAACCATCTCATTTCTATTGCTAATGAAAAGCTTTGGAAGGCACCTGTGAATTAGGGCTCCAGCTGCTATCATGGTAGGGGAAGTTAGGCTTTGAAAGGATGCACGGATTAGTCCATCAGAAAAGCAAACAGTAGCATCAGCACAAGTAGAAAATAGACAGGGTTGTTAAGCTAACAGAAAAGTAGGCTAAAGCATTGCCATAATTATGTGGTGGAAATTTGCTGGGAAAGAGAGACAGCTTGGATGGGAGAAGGAAAAGAAGAAGAGTGGCAAGGGAATGATTGACAAATCAAAATAGAAGAGGTCTGTCCACTGGGAAGAACCTACAGGAAAAAGAACGGCATTGCTTTTGAAAAAAGCAATAAAGCAAGTGGGAAAAGACAGGTAATGTGCTACCTATTGTATGTGAAATATGAAGACCAGTGCTCAGGCCCATGTTCTTTGGTCAGTTCTTACTGTAAAAAATAGAATTGGACTTGGAAGACAGTTTATGTGACTTTGAGGTTTCAAATGTGACTTTTGTGATGAAGGTCAGGTGACAATTTGAAAGAACTGGCTAAGTAGGCCTACGTGGAGATTATCCTAGGAAATGAGTGAGGCAGAGAATAGATCACAGTAGAAAATAGCTGCATTATTAATGGACAGAAAATGTGATAGTCCTTTCTAGAGTTATCCATAGAGCTTTGCTACCTACACTCTGGGTGTCAGAAGAAAGGAAGAGCAAAGATGTGCATCTTTCAGGAGGGAAGGGAATGGCCTGTGACGTCTGCCTGGTGTCCAGTGTGGGATTATACCCATTGGTTTGAACCCGGTGACACGGGCTCGCCTGTCAATCTAATCCTGGCATTTTAAAAGCCAAAATAAGGACATTGTGGTCCAGAATGTTTAGCCATCTAATCCCTAATCACATCATCTCTGTGCTTTAAGAAATTAGTTAGCAATTGGGTATCAGTTATTTAACCTAGTGGACCCAATCTAGGGATCTTTTCGGTGGGATGGAATTTGAACACAAGGTTACAGACTGTTAATAGCTAAAGACAGACACCAGCCAGAGATTTGTTTTAAGATTTGAGTAACAACGACTTAACACTCAGGAACTTAGCTTCAGTGGTTTCTATTTTACATGCATCTAACAGTCTTCTTTGAAGACTGTTAATTAGTATTTAATAGTGATAACTGGGAAAAGGGGATCTGTTTGGAAAAGCCCATTTTCACCTGAATGTCAGAGTTCAGTTTCTTCCCCTTCTGCTGTCTATTGAGTATTGTACCCTCTGATATTGGGTAAGAACACCGTGCATAAGAATAAATATGATTGTTCTGCCAACTCCTCTATGGAGTGGAGTTCACATAAACCTTCAACAAAATGCTATTTCTCCTCCTGCAGTGACTCATAGTATTAATAGTAGGTAACGTTTGTTTAACATTTAGTGTGAACTAGTGACTATTCCTATGGTAGAGAAACCGAGGTTTGGGAGAGGTAAAGTCATTTATATCCAAGGTCATATGGCTATGAAGTGGGGAGCCGGGACTCACACACAGGGGGCTACCACCCAGCTCTCAACTGGTGGGAACTGGTCTTGCTTATTACTTAGTATGCTAATGGCTTATGTTCCTGATGGTTTATCTCTCCAGTTGCTTATGCCAGGAGTATATCCTGGTGTTCTGGAAGGAAATCTGAGCATAATGGAAAATTAATTATAATATATTAGTTGATATGAGAGATAAACTTACTGTAATCGCTTAACAAAGTATGTTTAACGGGTACCCTCTTTTTGTTCTTCAGAGTTATCGAGGAGATAGTGGAGGAAAAAAGCAAGAGACCATATACGGCAGACTTTTAGAGAATGCATGTTTTAAAACTGCACTAGGTCAAGCTCAGTACATTTCCAAAGAGCACCTATGGTAGAAAGATATGCTGTGTGACTTTTTTGTTTTAAGTAGAGAAGATGTTTTACTTTTCCCTTCCTAGGGTCTCTTTGGAAAACCTCAGTGACCTGTTTTGACTCTGGTTACTGTAAGCACATGAAATGTTTTCAAAAGCCACACAGGCATACTTGAAAATTAGTTCTACTGTCTAATGGTCATTTGGGGGGCAGATCCTCTTCAAAGTATGGGTGCTAGTCTCCCCCATGCCCTTTGGTGATCATCATGTGCTCTGTTTAGATCACGGAGACATGATGAATGTCTTGGTTTTATTTGCTTCTCCCTGAAACATCACAGTACAGTAAGGAGGCTGCTGTTCATGGATGACCACAAGTGCCCTTAATAGCGTAACAAGCTGTGCTGAGGGAGATGGAACAGGTCCAAATATCCCTAAGATATCTAGGCGGTAGTTTTTCTGTAAGACAGGCAGTTGGGCATTGATTGCTCTGTGGACTTTTCAGCCCCAAAGCAACTAGTGGTGGTTTTTTAAAATCTTAATTTTACTGTGGATCTGTTTAGGGATTGCCTGTCCCCAGGCAGCCTCACAACCAAAATCTTTGTAGAAGCATAAGTATGTGTCCTGTTTATAAAGTGTACTAGAGGAGGCCACAGAGTCACTCGTTTTTACTTACCCATGTCATTATTTACTTGTTACAACCATTGTTCTTTTAATTTCCAGATAAAGGCCTTTAATGGGAAAAAGACTCAGAAAAAAAAAACTACATAGTTGCATAGAGTAAAATTGAACTATACCAAAACATGGTTGTCCAGGTAGACTTTCTAATGTAAGAGTGATAGGGACTCTACTCAGTCTTAGGGAACATACGCTATGACCCCAGTTAACTGTGCCTGGCCATCTAAGATAGTCCCTCAGCTCAGCCGATCTCAAGAAGCGGTCCTTAACTTCTTTCTAAAATCTTTCTCTTAACTCTTTGAAGAGATTGATATCTTTAGGAACTGCTTTGCTGAAAGTGAAGGTGAATTGGGTCAAGGTATCTTTGTGGGTACAGTTCCACAGCTGAGAATGGGGTACTGAGTTTGAGAATACCCTCAACTTGAGAGGCAAAAGTGGGGCAGGAGAAGGAGCCTAGAGTGTGTCCAGGAGAACAGTATAATTTATGTAGGCAGGCCTGGTGGAAGAATCAGCTATTATACTGAAAAGAAAAGCAAAGCAGGGCCTCCCTGGTGGCGCAGCGGTTGAGCGCTGCGCTGTGGAGCTGTCGGCAACGCGCGATGCGAGTTCGACGCCCAGCCAGGGAGAATCCCACATGGTGCGGCAGACCTCTCCTGCCTCACCCGCTGCTCCCCTCAGCAGTGTATTTCTGATCTGCCTGTTCTGCTGCCCGCTCTGTCTCTGGTGAACCCTCTCGCCGCCCCA
>PVIJ01025619.1:0-10389 GCA_004024925.1 Scalopus aquaticus
GGGGGGAGGCTGGGGGAGGGAAGGAAAAGGGCACAAAATGGAATAGAAAAGAACACAAGGGACCATGGAGATGGATCATGGGTGAATTGGTGGGTTACCCAAAGACATAAATAACAATAAAAATATATATTAAAAAAAAAACAATCTTTCACATAGCAATATGGTGAAAGGGGAGAGACTATCCAATGGAAATATTGATTCACTCCCCCTAGAGAGTATTCTAAAATATGTATCTCACCCTGGAGCTCTAGATAAGTATTTTCATTCCTAGACAATTGAATAGTATTTGAATTATGTTGGTCATCAAAAATTTTTATAAAATTATATTGTGCAGTTCTGCCAACATCTAGATGAGCAATGGAATGATGCAAGTAAATATGGTCTTGTGAAGGTGTTTTGGAAAGAAAACAAAGGACCTACTATCCTTATCTTACCTATTTGTAGAATAAGGGTCATGGAATAGATAAGGCCATCAAGTTTGCAGGAATGGAGTCAATGTTGAATATATTTTATAGAAAGAACTGTAAAAGTGAGACAATTAAAATTTAAAGGGAAACCTAGAATCTGAGGTTTTTATTTTGACATGCAAGTTGCTCGTCTGAGGTGTTTTTTTTTTATAGCAACTACAACTAAAATTTGAAATGTCTAGAAAAGTTATCACTTCTACTCAAATGTTATAGTTTCTAAAATTACTTTGCAGTGTTGAAAAGATTACTTCTCAATAGAATAGAGAATGCAGTTGTTTGAGAAGAGCAGCTATACTACTCTAACATAGTGCTTGAGAAGGGGGATGGAGCAGATCTGAAAGGGGTTTGACTTGTCCGAATGAAATTTATCCTATGCTTTGGCTAGGGTTGTGAAAAGTGTTGAGACAAAAGTTAGCAAATTTTGATAATTTTTCACACATGAAGTGAATATTTTGCATTTAAAAAAATGAAGGAAAGAAATTCATGAATCTTGCCCTGGTTTTTATGTTATTATACAAGTTCAACCCATTCAGCTCTTCCACTAAACAGTTGATTGACCTTTGGCAAGTGACCTAACTACTTTGGACTCTGTTTTCTCATCTGTAAGCTGTGCATAAAAATAAATACCACAATTTCCTACTTTGCATTGTTTTTGTAAAAATTAAATGAGTTATGCATTTACATGTACCTCAAAAGCTAAGGAGAGAACTGTAATTATTAATCAGTATAGTTTTGTTAATTTTATTATATATGAGTCCCATAAATTAAAATAATTTTTACAGGTAGAAGACATTCGATAGGTTCTTGTTTAACAGTGCTTAGCATTTGATAGTTCTTGTTTAACAGTGCTTAGTTCTTTATATTCACAGAAAGAAGTTCATATTTACCATAAATACCTCAAAATTGATTGAGGAAATCAGGCAATTAGAGTATTTCAATACAATATATTCAGTACCAAATAGAGATAAAAATAGGGAGCTATGGAAGAACAGGAATTATGTATGTTGAGAATGTCCAGGGATGCTTTTAATATGAGGCATCGTGTAAGCTATGCTTTGAAGAATCAGTAGGATTTTTTTTAAAGATTTATTTATTTATACATACAAGCTGGGGTACAGGCCAGAGGCGTGGGGCAGCGAGAGGGCTCACCAGAGACAGAGTAGGGAGCAGAACAGGCAGATCAAAATACACTGCTGAGGGGAGCAGCGGGTGAGTCAGGGTAGGTCTGCTGCACCATGTGGGATTCTCCCTGGCTGGGCTTTGAACTCGCATACTGTGCTGCTGACAGCTCCACTGCACAGCGCTCAACTGCTGCGCCACCAGGGAGGTCCCAGAATCAATAGGATTTGGGCAGATAAATTTTGGTGTGATGTAAATGGGGAAGATATTTCAAAGAAAGTAACAGAAATGTTCCAATTAAGTGGGGTTATTAAGTAGAGCAAATATGTTGCATGGGACAAAGTCATGGTAGCTTTTATTTTTATTTTATTTCATTTTTTTAAATATATATTTTTATTGTTATTTATGTCTTTTACATTTTGTATTCCCCTTGGGTAGCCCACCACCAATTCACCCGTGATCCATCTCCATGGTCCCTAGTGTTCTTTTCTATCCCATTTTGTGCCCTTATCCTCCCCTCCCCCACCCTGTCTCTCCCCGCCCCAGCTGAATGTCTCTCTCCTATTTGGTTTCCTTATAGTCCTGTTATAAGTGAAACCATTTGATATTTTTCTCTTTCTTTCTGGCTTATTTCATTGAATATGATCCCCTCTAATTCCATCCATGTCGCTGCAAATTGCATGTGTTTATCTTTGAATGCTGAATAGTATTCCATTGTGTATATGTACCACATCTTCTTGATCCAATCATCTATTTTTGGACATCTGGGTTGCTTCCACACCTTTGCTATTGTGAACAGTGCCGCAATGAACATATGGGTGCATGTATCCTTTCAGATTAGTGTTTTTTGTGTCCTTTGGGTAAATTCCCAAAAGTGGTATTGCTGGGTCATATGGAAGCTCCATGTTTAGCAGTCTGAGGAATCACCATACAGCTTTCCATAGTGGTTGGACCAGTTTACATTCCCACCAGCAGTGTAGAAGAGTTCCTTTTTCTCCACATCCTTTCCATCATTTGTTGTTGCCTGTATTTTTAATGTGTGCCATCCTCACAGGTGTGAGGTGATATCTCATAGTGGTTTTGATTTGCATTTCCTTGATTATAAGTGATGTTGCTTTTATTTTGATATATTGCATTAGACCTTGTGTGCCAAGTTAGATCTTTTTCACCTTACCTGTCCCTTGCTCAGAAGCCAGAGAAGTGACAACCTGGGCTCCATTTACATTCTTACTGATATAACCAGAGAATGCCTCACCTTATGACACTGCTGTTTACGTCTCATCTCTACTTTGGTGCTTTTCTGTCAATGCTAACATACATGATGCTGGAGCATTGACCAGGGCCAACATATGTGTACCTAAAATTGCAGGAGAGATAATGTCCTCTGGAGTAAATTCTAACTTAGGTTTTATTAGAGTTCACACAACATGGCTGTTCAAAGTGGAACTTACATATGATTTCTTATAATTCTTGTCATTAGCTGGGGAACAATTGCTGGACATAACTACCTGACAAAATTGCTGACCTTAGAATGATGAACTCTTTAAAAAGGAAAATTACTGTGGTAATAAGGCCACAGTCAGCATTGTGTGCTCCACCCATTTCTGGAGTATATAAAAGGTCTCAGAGCAGGAGATGCATTCAGACTTCAGAAACCATCACCTGTTCCACCACTGAACTACTTGAAACTCCAACTTCAGACATCATGCACACCAAAGGCTGCAAGCAATCATGTGTTAGCTATGGCTACGGTTCCGGATATGGCTGTGGCTATGGTCCCAGATATGGCTGTGGCTATGGATCCAGATATATCTGTGGCTATGGTCCCAGATATGGCTGTGGCTATGGATCCGGATATGGCTGTGGCTATGGTTCCAGATATGGCTGTGGCTACGGTTCTGGATATGGATATGGCTCTTCCTTCTGTGGTTACAGGCCAGTTGTCTACAGAAGATGCTATTCTTCTTGCTGCTAAAACATCACCACAGTCCATGTTTTCCTCTAAAATGATCACTCCAAGGCATTTCTCCTTCACTGTCTCATGATCACAACTGAACCCACTGAAGAGAGAGTATTCAGAACCTGCAGAAAATTCGTTGTCATCTTGGAAGTTTACCTTGCTCCTGAGGGAACCTGAACTACTCCATGATGTTCCTGGAAAGCAGAAGGCATCTTTCAAGTCATAGGCCAAATGCAAACCCTCTAACTCCTTGTTGCATATTCCTATATTGTGATCATTTCTAAATAAACATGATTCTTAGCTCCTAACAAGTTGGTGTATCTTTTGTGTCAGACGTGCCAATGACTTAAACTTTTGTCTTTGATGTCTGTGACCTTCTCAGAGCCTGGCATAGCTAATCTCAGCTGGTCATTCTGACCATGGGTGTCTGGTTTCCCTCTCATTGCTCAGCACCCACTACTTACTAAAGGTGACATACCTCAAATATCATCCCTAAAAAAATGAGTCTTTGTTGGTTGTATCCTGTGGTCTTAATTTATTTTACTGAAGTATTTATCCCTAAACTTTTGTGTTTCGTGATTCTGGCTCTATCCATTTCTTTCTCTCTATATTAACACTCATCAGCACATGCCTGCACTAAATACAGACAAACATCTCAGGGAAGTCTGGCTTGTGAAATTCTAATGTTGAAAAAATTGGTTGGAAAGAGTCAGTCCAAAGTTGCAGAAAAATGAATAGGGAAGGACCAATAAACTCTTATGTTCACTGCAGCACTAGTTAAATCAGCCAAGTGTGGGAAACAACCTAGGTGCCCAACAGATGAGTGGGTTCAGAAAGATGTGGCATGTATATACACTTGAATATTAGTCACAGATTAAAAACATGAAAATTTGCCACTTGCAACAGTCTGAATAGAACTAAAAGAGATTATGCTAAGTGAAATAGCTAAGAATGGGAAAGACAAATACTGAGTGATTTTACTCATATGTGAAGTATAGAGAAATAACACAAATAGATAGACTGATATCTGAACACATCTGAAAAAGGAATGACTTCCTCATTGGGTGTTCTACCATCAGAAGTGTCTATACTCAGTCATGATCTCCCTCTACTAGCGTTGTTTTAGAGGAAAATTATAAACTCATAGAGAGAGGTACAATGATCCATTTATATATATTAGTAACTTTCCATTCTCATTCTATTCTGGAAAATTATTGGTTAGGAACAAATGTGTCCTCTGAAGCCTGATGTGAAAATGGTGATGCTCTGCCATGAAAATATGTAACTGGGAACTTTTTTGTTTCTGTATCTGGAAGGAGTGGCCAGTGATAACATATTTAAGGTTTGGCAAGATGGATAAGTTTAAATTTTATTAAAAAATTTATCTTTTTTTCTTACCTCTGTTCATGGGTCATGCTTAATAAATCTGGCTACTCTAAGTTATAATGCAAAAAGATTTTGCAGATGTTCTGGATGAATCCTTGATTGCAATATTGTGACTGAAATCCTGAGCAGATCCTGGTTAGGCTGTGACTAGACTCCTGATCCACTAAGACTGTGAAATAATAAATGGGCAGTATTCTGAGCTGCTATTTTCTCTTATTTTGGTATTTTATAACAGCTTCTTCTATACTGTCTTATAAGTTATTACACATGGACTTGACTTAGATGACCTGGAGATCATAAAAGCTGAGGTAAGGATACCGTTCATACCAATGAGAATCAAGGACAAGTCTCTTTGGAGTAAAAGTAGAAGGGTGAGAGCACTATCAGCCATACTTGATAGGTATAACTTGTGAATAAAATCTTGAGAAAAATTTTCCTAGGACCTACAGTGATATTGAGTGTAATGAGACTCAGAAGCATGTGGGTCTTTTATGAATGTGCAATTTCAGAATGAGATGGGCTCCCAGAGGAAATAATCAACCCCCTGGTATAGCAAGCATTGAAGCATCAAGTGATTTAAAAAAAACAAACACTAGACTTTATTAATGCATCAGATGTGTAGATTCAGTAATATCCTTAACCTGTTTGTCACTCAATTATTACACTAGATTTACTTACATTTTTCACAATTTCATGCAACCAGTTTATAAAATCTGAGGGATATATGTGATTTGGGAAAAAAAACACACTCAATGGTGTTATTGTAAAATATATTTCTTTTGTATACACACACACACACACACACAGACACAATGGAATACTATTCAAAGGTGAAATCTTGTCAATTACTACTATAAGGATAGATCCTGAGGGCATTATGGGATGTCAAATAAATCAGAAGGAAAAGAAAATGTGTACGATTTCACTCGATTTTGAAATTTAAGAAACAAAAGAAAAAATTTTAAAAAACAGGATAAAACTACCATTAGATTCTGTTTACAGAATGGTGGTTACCAGAGAAGGGTGATAGGACTTGGTGAATAGGTTAGAGGGGTTTGACTAGATGGAGTGTGTGGTAACCAATTCCTTAGTGACAGATGTGGTGTGGCATATAAAAGTGTTGAGGTGTGCATCTGTACACCTGAACCTTATTCAGTGTTGAAAATCAATGTTCCCTCAATGGAGGAAATGTTATTTTCATGGTTATTTGGATTCATAAGAACTGTATAACGAAGTATTGAGGAGATTCTTTGTAAGGCAGCATTGAGTTGCAATGAACTCAATGTGATGTATTCCTACAAAGTAATTAGTAATTGTCATATTAGTCAGAGTTATTTGAATTGTATTTGTTATTTTTATTGTAATTTAATTTGTATTCCCAAATTTAAACTTCTTACCCTCCTCCACACCACCTTATAGAACAGGAAACTCTCCAGTTCCATTCATGTGTTGCACGTGGCAAGATCTCATCAACTTTTATAGCTGAATAGTAGCCATGTGTAGCTATACCACACCTTTATCCTCTCATCTGTACTTGTGCACTTGGGTCCTTTCTAAAATGTGACCATTGTAAATAGTGCTGCAGTGGACATAAGAGTGCATATGCCTCTTCAAGTTAGTGTCTTTGTACTCGTCAGGTAGTTACTTAGGGGTGGGATTGCTGGATCATATGGCAAATCTATTGTTACTCTTTTGACACTCACCTTCCTAATTTTAATTAATGTCATCTAGTCCTGTAGTTTCCATGATGAATAGACTCTGATCCATAATGTCTTTTTCATTGATAATTTTTTCTTTACTTTTCTCTAAGTTTTGATCCACTTGTTATTGCTTTATCCCCCATCTTTGCTTTTCACTTCACATACTAGTAAGTCTTATGTGTTAGCATTGATTCAATTACCACATGTATATAAATGAATGTTGAAACTAAAGCTCTGTGAGCCTGTCTGTGTCCAGTCAGTACATAGACACCCACATTAGGTGAAGCAAGGAATGCATAATATTAAAATTAATTTTAAAAGTGTAATAAAGAGTAATTATAGGATGAGAAACTAATATATGGTTCTCTAGGGCTCCGGAAGAATCCCAAGTCGCCAGAAAGGCAACTTGGAAGGAGCGGTTCAGCACCCTGAATAGCAGAAAATTTCCTCTTTTGGACAGGCCAAAGCTGTTCTCTAGTCAGTGGGCCAGCAGAGACCCCCTTTGGAGTGCAGATGTTAATAAAGCAATTAGCAAGTGGTAGAAGGTCTGGAAAAGCTGGGTGGTGGGGGGGAGGGGCTAGAGGGGGAGGAGGGAGCTCTGTGGGGGAGGATAACTAGAGAGGAATCTGTGTATTGTGTGGGTTTGAGGGCTACAGACACTCGTGGATGAGAAATCTTCAGGGTCCTAATTTCAACAGAGGGTGCCAAATAAACAAAAACATGGTCCTGAGACTCCAACATCACCATGACACCGCACCGAATAGTTTTACTCTCATCCTCACTGCTATTCCCTACCTTCTCCCAGGGTTGCACACAAATAATACAAAATTGGTTTCTCCTGCAATTTCTCCCCTGCGATACTGTCTACTGAGAAAGCTTAATCCATGCCCAGATTGAAGGGAACATTCATGAAGGAGCCCATCATTCATCATAGGGTATACATTGAAAGTATTGGGAAGATGAGAGGCAATAAATTGAGAACAATATTCTCTCTTCCATGTTCAGAGAGTCTCCAGTAGAAACAGCCTTTCTTGGCAAAGTTTGTGAGAACCATTTTCTAATTATTTGACTATGGGAAATGTTCTCAAATTTGTGAATTTCTATTTCTGCAACTGCTAAATAAACATCAATCAGCAAGTGCATTAAAATGTGTTGGAGTCTATAGGAAATATATAGGAACTATTAGGAGTGAAGCATAGATCCTGCTATATCAGAATCATTACCTTCTTTTACTTTTCCCCTTTCTCATATCCAAACAAAAGCATTCCCTAATAATAAGTTTCCAAATATATGTATTTACTTGAACTGATACATTTCTTGTATTAAAATGTTAAAACTCACTTTAATGTAAAGTAAGAAAAATAAATCAGAAAAAAAAGAAAAATAAAGGATGTTTCATGTGGAATACAGAAAACAAAGCAGAGACCTAGAAATCTGATTGTAGAACTGAGTGGGAAGAGACCCAGTAATGTATAGTGGAGAATTACTGGGGCTTTGGTGGTGGTTGTGATATGGTAACATTTATTTGTAGAGGTTTGACTCTTATTCCTAAATAATGTACAGTGCTGTAAAGTGACTCCTGTCAATAAAAATAGTTTTTAAAAATTTCAAAAATAAAGGTAGGGACAACTAATAAGTACCATGGAACTGGAAACTATTATTAACATCATGATAGCAAAGTAGCCAGCAAACGTAGTTTAGGTAAGTATCATTTTTGAATATGGTTGTTGGAGAATATAGATGACAATAAAATCAATAAAATATTGCAGAGTCTGCAAGTACTAATTATTGATTGATCACATGTTAGTGGAGCTCATGACTACATAATACACATATGAGGAACCTCATAATGACACTTGCATTGAAAACTTGGACTTGATCAAAGACATTCTTAAACAAAAGCATTTCCCCCACTCAAAATGAAATGCTTAGAAAAGTTCATTTCTGAATAAATTATTTATAGGATGCCATTGGTTACTTGCTTATCCAGTGTTCACTAAAAATTTTTGCCCCAAAGAAAGAATAGAAAGTCATAAACTGATGGAAAAGGATGAGATAGACAAACTTACTTTTGGAGAGGAGATTATTTTGGGAGTAAAAGTAGCATATGAAACACTCAATTCCTTCTTTAATTCCACAAAATTTCTTTAGAGGATTTACCTTAGGAATGGAAAAATAAAACTAACATGATACGATGATGATAAGGATGAGGATATTAATTACAATGAGTAGAATTTTGTGTTTCGTAGTTGCTTTCTAAGGCATGAAAGAGCAAAATAGTAAACACACACATATATAAGCCAAACCTATTTTGTTGATGTCTTAAGTCATAGCCATGAAATACAACTATGAAAGTAAAATTAGGGTTATATAAGCTTGGGTGTTTAGAACGTGTTTCTTTATGTTTAAAATAACCATTAGAAAATTCCTAGGAAGGCTGTAAGTAATGCAACATCCTAACAAGATTGCCGTACACAGAATGAGCTCACCTTAGCAAATAGTTATAAAATGAGAACAGAGCCATTGTGAGGTAGGGCACACCCATTTCTAGAAGTATGTAAGTGTCTTGCAAGAGGAAATGACATTCAACTTCAGAAATATCCTCCTACGGGACACCTGAAACTTCACCTCCTGACACCATGTGTGGCAACTACTTTGGAAACTACTATGGCAGCTACGGCTCCCGCTATGGCTGTGGCTACGGTTCTGGATATGGCTGTGGCTACAGTTCCGGATATGGCTGTGGCTATGGCTCCCGCTATGGCTGTGGCTATGGTTCTGGATATGGCTGTGGTTTTGGCGCCCGCTATGGCTGTGGCTATGGTTCTGGATATGGCTGTGGCTATGGTTCCAGATATGGCTGTGGCTATGGTTCCGGATATGGCTGTGGTTATGGTTCCAGATATGGCTGTGGCTACTGTTCTGGATATGGCTGTGGTTATGGTTCTGGATATGGCTCTTCCTGCTGTAGCTACCAGCCAGTTGTCTACAGGAGATGCTATTCTTCTTGCTGCTAAATATCAGTGTAATGCAGAATTTCTCCTAAAATGATCACTCCAAGGCATTTCTTCTTCACTTACCCATGATCACTACCGAATCCACTGAAAAGACAGTATTCAGAACCTTCAGAATATTCATTGTCCTCTTGGCAGTCCAGCTTGTTGCTCAGGAACCTGAGCAACTCCATGATCTTCTTGGCCTGCAGAAGACTTGGTGTAAGTCTAGACCAAGTTAAAACCCTCTAACTTCTTGTTGCATATTTTTATATTGTGATCATTTCCAAATAAACCTGATTCTTTGCTCCTAACAATTTTGTGTCTCTGTTGTATCAGTCAGGCCATTGACTTAAACTTTTGTCTTTAATGTCTGTGACCTCTCAGAGCCTGGCAGTTAGTCTCAGCTGATCATTCCAACCATGTGTCTTGTCTCCCTCTCATTGCTCAGCACCCACGACTATTGACGGATATTTGCCATGAATAAATTCTCCTGAAAAAAATTCGTCTTCATTAGTTGAGTCTAGTGTTCTTTTTTTTTTTTTTTTTTAAATATATATTTTTATTGTTATTTATGTCTTTTACATTTTGCATTCCCCTAGGGTAGCCCACCACCAATTCACCCGTGATCCATCTCCATGGTCCCTTGTGTTCTTTTCTATTCCATTTTGTGCCCTTTCCCTTCCCTCCCTCCGGCTCCTTCCTCCCCCCCTCCCCCCCCACTGATTGTCCCTCTCCCACCCGGCCTCCCTATAGTCCTGTTA
>PVIJ01025620.1:0-10388 GCA_004024925.1 Scalopus aquaticus
ATGCAGGTATCAGAAAGCTGGTGAGGTCCGGTCCATGGCTTTCACAAAATTCTTCATCAAACCTAATTTGATGTGAAGGGGTGGTAGCAGGATTTTGTGAGCCTCAACCAGAGCTGGGTGCTGGATAGTCTTCTCTCCAACTGCTACATTTTGTCTGCGAGTCCTTTCCTTCTGCAAGTAGTGCAATTCACTTGCTTGGCTATCCCACTCACATAAGAAACACATGTATTTTGTATATCCCTGCTGCAGTCCCATTAAAAGGCCAGCTAGCTTCAAGTCACCACAGACATGCCAGCTGTACTTGTTACACTCAGTGGAATTCAGTAGCTGCTTTAAGTTATTGTATCTCTCTTTCATGTGGACAGCATGCACTACTGAAATAGATGGAAGACTGTTTCTATCGTGCAATAGCACTGCCTTCAGATTCAGTTTCCAAGAGTCTAGAAATAGTCTCCATTCTTGTGGGTCATAAGTGAATTCTAAGGCATTCATGAGGCCCACAATATTGGAACAGAATACCAGACTCCTTTCTGAAGAAAGGTTCCAACCGCTGGTGGCACTTTCGGTAGAAAGTAATTGTGACATCTTCTTCTAGAAGATTTCACTGTTGTAGTCTTGATCCTAACAATTCTGCCTTGTTCTTGCATAAGATCAAGTCACGAACCACATCATTTAGTTCTTCTTGTGTTAATCTGTGTGGGGTTGATGATGCACCACAGTGGAAATCTGGCTCACTGCATGCTGATGGAACAGGAGAAGAACAGGTTGGCTTACCCTTGTCCTCATCAGATAAATCAAGAGAATATTCTGCTGGAGGTTCTGGAATAGGAAGTCCCTCACCATGTGGAACTGGTCTCAATGCAGACGGAATGTTTGGGTAGACTCTTCTCGACTTCTTTTGCTTTGTTATTCCGCCGGAAAGAGGAGGAACCAAGCAGAAGTAACAGTCTTTTATGTGGTTGCTTGGCTCTCTCTCCACACCATGGGGACTGCAAATGGCATTGATGGTCTTTTGTCATTTAACCACTGTGAAAGCTGTGATGTACATGTAACACAGCATGTATGTGGGGCCCAAAGCTTGTCTTGGTCACTAACCTTGCATCCAAAGTAAAGATGATAAGCCTTCTTCACTTGAGAAGTGATATTTTTCTTCTGGTTGGCAAATGTCACTTCCCCACAAATAGAGCAGAAATTGTCCACGCTATTAACACACTTTTGAGGTATTACTGTTCTGTTGTTGTGCCTACATTGCGAAAATCACAACAGTTCTGTGGAACAGTAGCTTAAACTGTCTCACACAAAGTCTGAAATATATTCAGTGCTCAACCTTTCCGACAGGGCTTTATCTAGTGCACTGCTGATGTCAGCTTACTTCAGCAGCCGCCTGGCAGTAGTATTGCATTGCATCAGAACATGATGCCATCAACTCTGGATGATGTGTGCATGATGGTATTATGCAATGCGATGCAGTATTACATCATTCTAGGCTGATTTAGGATGTTGTTGCAGTCCTACTGGATAAATTGACACGGTGAAACATATAAAGTGAATTATATGAAATATCTTCAAAATGAGAGCTAACAAAAAAATTTCCAGGTTGTATTCATGTTCAGCACACCAATATACTACAGATTAGGGTCTTTTTAAGTCAGTAATGATCTCAGTGTTGACCAGTGATATCAGTTCCACCTTTCAGAATCTCTCATTTCTTTGTCATCTTGACTCCCTTAAATCTAGTACACTTTTATATCCCTGATCTCCAGTGTTTGTTCAGCTACATGTGTTTGCGGTAGTTCTGATCTTCTTTTTTTGACCTCTAAGCTGAATACCAATTAAAAACCAGCACGTGTCTCAAAGAAAAGCAGCAGTGAATAACAGGCTCGGCTTGTTATATTTTCTTTGTGCTACATTGACCCTTAAATCTTAGCTGTCTTCAGGCTTTCTAAGGCCTTCAAATGTTAGCATGTTTGTATTTCATCTAGCTTTTACCATTGTTCTCATGTTTGTATTTGTCTGCTACTCCGTCATAGCCAGTGTTTACTTTCTGTCTAAAAAAATGTAAGTTAAAAAGTACACCTTGAAGCAAGTCTAGCTAGAGGTGTCTAAAACATAGGATGTCCGTTCTATTACAGTATCTCTTATCCTTGGAACAGAGATTTTTTTCTTTGTATGTGTCATTTTATAATTAAACAAACACTTGATGTTTCATGGAGAGTTGTTTTAAGCATCACTTTCTATTTCTGTTAATTTTATTATATTTGTTACTGTTGCTATTATAATTATCAGATGTGCTCAGAGAGTATCAGAATTTGGAAAAAATATAGCAGGAAATAGGCATTTTGTGTATATACAAAAATCAGGTGGATCATGTCAAAACTGTACACAGTCTTCAGTTGACTTGAGTTACATGCTGTGCTGTCAGTCAACATGTTTAATTGAATCACCATTGACGTCTTCAAAGAGAGCAACTATTGTAACATTATCATACAAAGTTATTGTATATAAAGTCAGGAAAACAGAAAAGATGAGCATTATTTGAATAAAGGAAGTAGTTACCTTCATAAGAATGACTTAAATCCCAATTTTTTTTTAAAGCAACAAGAGGCTTTTAGTACTTAAGAAAGGAAGATATTCACAGGTTGAGAAGGCTGGATTATG
Organism: Scalopus aquaticus; assembly: GCA_004024925.1. Taxonomy (NCBI): domain Eukaryota; kingdom Metazoa; phylum Chordata; class Mammalia; order Eulipotyphla; family Talpidae; genus Scalopus; species Scalopus aquaticus. The sequence goes on from PVIJ01025620.1 coordinate 2,659, forward strand.
ATTTGTCACTAATATATATGCACAGAGATAGCCTATTGCATAAGGAATGTAAATGAAGCTAGATGAGTTAGAAAGTCTAGGAAATGAATGAAGAAATCTTAATGGAGATAAGAGCAATTTATTAGTTGTACAGGGTTCTTTTTAAAACATTGTATCTTATTTTAATTTTTCCTAGTTGTAGAAAAATAATGCCTCATCTTAACAAATAATGATATATAAATATATACAATGAGGCATTGTGCTCTATTTTCTTTTCTGTGTTTTAGAACACAGTGCTTTGTGTATACTTCCTACCAAATAAATGTTTGTGCATGTTTAAGTTGTAAAGTTTCTTAGGTATCAAATTGTGACCTTATATTTTGAAATAATCTATATTAAAATTAGGTATTTATTTGAAAATTTATAGTTAAATTTTTATACATAAAATATGTTTTATACATAAAATTTTATGTGAAATTTACATTTTCTTATGTAGAGCCTATTAAGTATTTAGGATAAATTCAATGGCATATCATATTTGAAGTATTCAGGAAAGAATGTTTTCATTATTGTTAACAACAAAGCCCTCATGATTTTTGGCTATTTTCACAGCAGAGACAATCACTAGAATTTCTTTTAAGTTTTAGTTGATATGCTGAAATGAAATGATCAGTCTTCTGGGGTTTGTTGATTAGAATATCAACATTTTAAAAATCAATGAATTTTCTTTTCCCATTGATTTTAAATACAATATTATATGATATTTCCTCATATTTTACTTGAAAAATCTTTCTCTCAGGTTAGTATTTGGACTATATAACTCTCTGATAGGTCAAAGTGAAACAGCTCCAGGAGTAAAGACAGCGAGGTTATAGCTTTAGGTCATCTACTCATTATTGAAACAAATTTGGACAAAAGAACCCTTTTCAGACTTTCACATGCTAATCTAAAACCTGAGAAATAGCTGATGACTAAATTCACATTAATGTTACACTTACTGTCCTTTTGTCATGATTAGAACTCAGTAACTTATTTGACATGTCAAACACATTGACAATATTTTCATGAAATTATAATGTTTGCGGGAAAGATACCCACAAATGACAATTGCAGTCTCTTTGGAGTACTATCCATGACTATGGATAATAGCCATGTTAATTTTTAGGACAAAGATATGTCCATTGTAAAAGCATATATTTCTATTTTAGAAAACATGAATATTTGAAAAAATAAAAGATATTACATCAACAATGCAATATGCTCTTGTTACATTTCTTGTACATAAATATACAGTGTTTGATCAAAATTTGCAAGTCTATTTTAATATTTTTCCATTTTAACTCTTAATTTAAACTTTTGCCATGTAACATAACTGGTCTTTGGTCTGTCCTAAAATCTATATTCATCTCATTGCTAGTTAGCATCTGTACATGTAATTTTTTTCTTTATCTGCAATTTTTAAAAACACATTTATCTTGACATGTTATACATCAATCAGTAGGAGTCACTGCATTGATTTAAATGTTTGTTCTGGCAAATTAAGAGTAGTTTTGTGCAATCCCTAAACAAAGTGCGTTCACCTGTTGCCGAAACCCCTTAATGTCAGGGTCCATTTGCCTGGTGACCTAAAGCCAAAAACTCAGAAAGCAGGGTTAGTTGAACAGACCAAAAACTTTGCTGACTGACAACAGAGAAGGAAGAACTTGTGTTTTAAAATAAAACAAAAATATAAAAACTAAAACAAATTAATCTGTGACCTGCAGGGAAGATTTCCCTTTTATTGGGAGGTCTAGCACAGCATGAATGCAGGGTGATGCACAGAAGGTCTCATCAAGCAACTGGAACTAGGCACTCAGTCCCAGTTGGGCCCCTTTCTGTGGTGACTGCTCTCTGATCTTTCATTCCTGAGAAAAGGCACAGTTTAGTGTAAATATTCTACGTTGCAGTTAAAAAATCCCCCCTCTCTTTTATTCTGCCACTCAGTCTTGAGGTGCACAGGGCAGAGGTCATTTTTCTTAGGTTGTGTTTTATGTGCCTCCACTTTCACACCCACAATAAATAAACCAAATAATTTGAAGAGCCGTTATTAGATTACAGACAGCCACATACCTCACATACTGTACATTTGTTCTATTTACTAGTTATAGATGAAGTTCTGTCTTCTACTCCCACTCTCTCCATTTTTATGTGTCTAATATACTTTGAATCTAGATGAGCTAATTTGAATAATTTGTTCTTTGTCCAGACTAAAACAAATCATTATTTGATAAAGTAAGAAGATAATTCCTTAATCACTAGTGCATACAGTTGAACATACCGCAGTGTTTTTGAAATGTCTGATTATGTTGCACTGCCATGATGCATGTGATTGAAATAAAATATAATATATGCATTTTTAATGTTTTATAAATTAGAAGTTTGCTACTCTGCTCTTATTTTAAATATTGTGGGTTTAGCTTAATGAAATTTATTTAGATAAATGATAAATTCATTCACTTCTCTTATTTGTGTTTTATTTATTTTAATCAAAATGTTTCTTAATGTTTTCAATTTTGTAATCCCTGTGATAGTGTGAAAAATAAAGAATGCATGATTAAAAATACATATAATTTAAAAAAACTAAGTATATGAAATAATCTGGAAACAGCACAACAAAACTGTATTTGCTATGTATAAATCTCTCATTAAGACCACAAGTTGGGAATAACAAGCTACAAAAACTGCCTGCTTTTTAAGTGATATCTTCCCAATACAAAATTGGCTCTTGATTGCTTCTGCTATGTCTTTGAATATAAAGTTAGACTTTTACTAATGCATCAAATTACAGTGAAATACTTTTAGCTACAGTCAATTGTAAAGATGTTTTCTTCATTGTTTTTATTGTAATAAATAGAAAAGATGTTGATATATGAAATTTGCTTTTTATATATTAATGATTGCATAGCCAAAGACTTTGGAACTTAGATACTCTCAGAATATGACATCAATATATATGCCTAGGGGACTGCTTCACTTGCTTCAATAGTGAAGATGCAAGAGACCATTGTAAACAAAAAAGCCAATTATTTTAAGGATGCAGTCTTTATTAAGCACTGTTTGCTGTTAGTGACATATTTGTGTGACCAGCAATGAGACTTAAAAGCATATCTTGCCACCAGGAAAGTTGAAATATGGGAAAATTCATGGTTAGACAAAAGCAATTTGTCATGCTAAATTTATTTTATCATAGAAGAGGAAAACATACAGGATGGGTAGTACGAAATTGTTTGCACCAAGAAACAAGGACCTGCCTTATGTTTTTTTCTAATAATGAAAAAATTATATTTCTAAGAAATTATATTTCTAAATCCAGTGGTGAAGTATGAGGAATAACCACAATATTAATAAATTTATAATTTCTAAAACCAATTTGGATATGTCAAATATTCAAATTAATTTCATTGTAGAGGAATCCAATCAAGTTAACATATTTTTACATTGGAATTTCACTGTCAAAAATGGTACTCTGCAAAAACTATCCTGGGGGCTGATATGTTAGATATTATTACTAGCCCCACCTTTTGCTACTATGTGAATTTACACAAACTTCTTAATCTCTTTGTGAATCAGTTTCCCCACCTACAAAATTTACCGTGTTGATGTGCCATTTTGTAGGATTTTATAGTATGAGTTAATATTTAGAATGGTGTCTGGACCATGGTAACACTATGTGTGGATTAGCAGCATCTATTTCATATTATCATTAATATTTCTAACTTTTAATATCCAATTTTACTGGATATCTGTCTAATAATGTATTTTTAAATTTAATTTCACCCCATTTTATTTTAGGTAACATCGGTTTACAGAATTGTGTTTTAGAGGTACAGGATCTTCCCCTTCAGGTGTTGTTACCACACCATATCTACCACCAAAATACCTCTAGTCCTCCACCACAGCCCAACGTGCTCTCTCCGCACTTTGTTCTCTCCCATCTCTCTGTCCCTGATAATATAAATCAATTGTTAATATAGAAAAGAGCAGTATTTACAAATGCATTTTTAAAGATTGAAAAGAAAATAATGTGAAATATGTTTAGTGCCCACCACAAGAACTTGTTTATACGTAAATGTGTGGATTCACAGTATTTTCAATAAGAGAAATTTTTCATTCTCACAATGACAACTTATAAAATAGTGTATTTTCAGACGTTATATTACAGAACTCTATTAAGTAGTTGTTTATCTTTTCACTATAACAGGGTGGATGAGAGCAATGAGTTAAGCAATATGATACCATTAAGCTTTTCTCCTAGAGAAAGACACACTCTGAAGACACATTACAAATAATTACAGTATTCATCTTCAGTAGAAAAAGAGATAGGATAATTCAATTAGTTTATACATTAAAGTATATATTTATTCTTATAATGGCAACCTAGGAACATGTTTATGGAATAGACTACTAGTGTCTGGTGTTTATATATCATGTGAAACACTTAAATATCATCTATCTTTTTTTTTAATTATTGAGGTAACATTGGTTTACAACACTATATAGGTTCCCATTGTACATCACCATTAATTAACATCTGTATGTCCATATTATGTTCACCACTAAAAGAATGGCACCTTTTTTTCACATTTTAATAATTTAGCCAATAACATTGTAAAAACTTAAGGTGTGCAATGCAATTATTTGATATGTATGTATTTTCAAAAGGTCACATAAATACAGTTAACACATTCATCACTTCACATTATTTTGTGTGTGAATATTTTTCCCAGTACCATTTTTAAAGACTGCTTAGTTAAGTTTTTGGGTGGACCTTGTAGAAAATCAGTTCGCTGTATATGTGTGGGTTTATTTCTTGGCTCTCAATTCCATTCCATAGGCCTTTATGCCTGTTTTTATGCCAGTACCATAATGTTTCGATGTAACCCTTTTGGGTTCAGCTTATTGTATTTGGATACATAGGTACTCAATGATAATATAAATATTAATTTCTCTTCCCATGTTTGGGAAGCTTTATTTCTTAGAAATTTATTTTTAGTTCCTTTGTCTTTTTCCTCTTTCTAGGATTCCTATAACACATGTATTTTTCACTCGATGATACCCCATGCATCCTGTAATCTGGCTTCACTTTTTTCACTTTTTTTCTAAAATTCTTATTTCTCTGACTGAATAATTTCAAATGACTTATCTTCAAGTTTACTGACTCTTCTCTTTGTTCTAATACAAAATTTTTCTTTGAATTTTACATTCTGTCATTGTATTCTTTGCTAGGATTTGATTTGTATTTATTTTATAGTTTTTATTTATTTTTTTGAACTAATTTTACCATGTATTGTTTTCAAGTTTTTTACTTGTTGACCTGTTTTGTTATATTCATTGTACTTTTGAAAGAATTCTTAATTCTTTTACAGATTCATACATTTTTATTATTTTTAGACATTTGTTAAGTGTTTTCCTCAATGGTATGCTTACCTCATTCCTCATTCTTTGTATCCTTGCTCTGACATCTATGCACTGAGGAAAGCATCTCCTCACAAGCTTTAATAATTTTGCACTGGGAGGAAAGGACTTTCAGTAGTGTTCCGAGTCTGGGGTGCAGGGCTAGCTAGCTGGTAGCATCTCCATAGCTTGTCATTTGCATTGCTAGTTGCAAGGAATTAATCTGAGACTAGTGGGCCAAGCCTTTGGTTGGCCAGTCTACACTGCTGACCGGGTACTACCCTTAGTTTGGGCCACTTTTTAGGCTCTACAGTCACCCCTGGTTGAGTCAGCCTCAGACTATGCTTCCCATTTGGGTAGCATCTCAGCCACAATCTGTGCTTGGTTGCAAACTGAGTTCCACTGTTGTGTGTAGATAATGGTCAGGATACCTGTTGGGTTGAAGTTGCCACTGCACCAGCTGTCAACTATGGTTGGAGGCTATGACCCCACAATTAACCAAGCTTGCTACTCATACTTCCTAGTAGATTAATTCAGTAGATTATAGTAAATGTTTGGGTCAAGTCACTGGATGTGCTCCCTGCCAAGACCAGATTGCAGACTATATTTTTGATTGGTTGGGATTATAAGATGCACTCTGTTCAATTACAACTTGGGCTGGGCCCTCTTGCCAGGTGGGCCAGTAGGTTGGGCTCTGTGCTTTGGTTTCCAGACTATGTATTTGAGCAGATCTGCAAGTTTTTCCCTTCACTTTACAGCACTCTTAGTTTGTTCCTCTCTAGGGCCATAAGCTTTATTCTGAGTTTAAGCACGGTCACAACTTGGGCTCCCTATTCTGGTGGAACTGGAGACTTTGTACTTAACTGAGAAAAATTACTGACTTTGGATCTCTCTGCCTGATTGGGCTCCAAGGCTACCTGAGTTCTTTAGCCACACTCCCTGATTGAGTAGGACCATAGATTGGGCTCTGTGACTGGTCAGACTCTGGCCAGGCTTGGTTGGACATGACTTGAGGCTATGCTCAGCTGTTGGCTGGGTGTTGACTTGCCACCCTGCCTGGGTGGGGTTATAGGATAGACTCTATGGCTATCCTGGACCACTGGCTGGGAGTTCTGATCAGAACAGCAATGCAATCTTCCTAGCCAATTTGGGAAACTGACTCAGTTCTGTGGATGGGAGGAGCCATTAACTGAGTACTCTGTTCAGACAACACCTCTGGCAGAAACAATGCCCCCCAAGATCTTCATGATGGTTTCGCTGATGCCTGCACCTTTGTTTCTAGCTACTACCAGTGTTTAGGCTTTGCCAAATTGCCTAGTGTTTGTCCTGAGATAAGGTGTATGTGAATCTCCCAGGAAGTATGCCAGAATTCTGGGGAAGCTGGATGTCTCTCTTGGATTCTTTTTTACCACTGGACAAAATAAAGACCCAGGTGAACCCTCTCAATATGGTTCTGTGCTGTTCTTGGACAGCAGGACTAGATAGGTGATGTGGTCAAAGGGTATTTCAATAATTAGCAAAAGTATTCATATGATTTATTTTATTGATTATAGCTAGAACATGAATATTATGTTTTGGTAAAAGAAAAGATAAAAAATAAAATGGGCTGGCATAAGAAAGAATCAATATAGATTATTTTCCTTTATATGATCTGTCTACATACTGAGTATATGGTTTTTAGAATGAAAGGTTTACAGTTGTGTGATAGCAATAACTATAACTATGTACAAACAATTGGTGAATATTACAACAGTTGTTTCTATTTGCAGCAAAATGCTTAATTTGCAAGAACTTGGAATATTTTTAAATTTATTACCAAAGGGTAAATTCAGTTAGAGTCCTTATTCCAAAAAAGAGCAAAAGGCACCATCTTGTACACTATGAAATTAGAAAAATCAGGAAGTTACATAAAATCAAAATGTTTTAAATATTTGCTCTTCATAGATTGACAATTAAAAGATAGTTATAGAGTGGTAAGAGTTAGTTATAAAACATATAACTAAAAAAGACTTCATATCTAGGATGTATGGAGGCTACTTAGCACTTAATGATTAGAGTACCAACGATCCATTATAAAAATGAGTGAAAGTCTTTCAAGATTTTGCTGAGATGTATGTCATGTAGAGTTTTGCCTATATTTTCCTCTATACATTTTATGGTTTCAGGTCTTACATCCAGGTCCTTTATCCATTTTGAGTTGACTTTTGTGCAGGGTGTGAGGTAGTAGTCTAGCTTCATTTTTTTGCATGTGGCTGTCCAGTTTTCCCAGCACCATTTATTGAATAGACTGTCCTTGTTCCACTGCATTTTCTTTGCTC